>WMED01011527.1:0-15219 GCA_019650415.1 Pipa parva
GTGGCCGTGGGGGGGGAATCAGGAGGTTCAGGGGTGGCTGTGGGGGAGTCGGGGGGACTGGTGGGGGAGTCTTACTTACCTCCCGGGCAGAGTTTGGCAGCACATGCTGTTGCTGCCGCTGCCAGCAGCACATTAGAGGAGAAGGAACCCGGAAGTGCTGATCACATGCGCTTCCGGGTTCCTACTGGCTCCTGTGACCGATCGGGTCACAGGAGCCCTCCTCTTTGCACGGAGGGAATTAGTTAGGACTCCCTCTGTGTCAAATCCAGCGCTCCACAGGCGGAGCGCAGGACCGGGGGCAGTAAACTTGTGTCCCGAGGGCCGCGAGTTTGAGACCCCTGTACTAGAAGATAAAGTTCAGTCTTTTCATTTTGAAATGATTAAAACATTCTCTGTTAATATTAAGGAAAAGGCAGAAGTATAAGCAAGGTAGGAAGAGGGATGAGGAGGAGGCCATTGGCCATAACAAGCTGGGGACAGAGCACCAGAAAAAATAACCAGTAGGAGTTTGGAGGGATACAATCAGGCTAAAGAATTAGATCAAGAGATTTTACCTCAACTTTAATAGCACAACGTCCAATGGCACGGACAGCCTTTCTAACAAAATCTACATCCACCTCCGTGGCATACTCTTTCAGTTCAGCCAACACCTTAAAATAATAAATTCAATTTAAGTAAGAAACATTTCCAGCAGTATTAAAGGTTATACAGTAAGTTCAAATTGGGAAATAAATGCTGACATTATTTTCATTAATGGGACAACACAATGTATAGTCAGTGGTTTTATGATTTTTAATACAAAAAAAAACAAAAAAAAAAAAAACAAAAACAAAAAAGCAAGCCTCTTCCAGGAGATACCAACCTGGGCTATGTTAGCTTGTGAAGCCAGGCGAATCATAATATCCAGTTTCTCAAGTTTGACATAAATTGGGTCATTGTACTTTACAAAGAAAACTTTAATTTCTTGCTTTAGAATTTCAGGTCTGTGGAAAAAAAAAATAGTACAAATTAGTAAAAACTAAGGATACCAATGTACAAAATGTTTGGCAATAAAGACTTAAAAAATGAGCCTGTAGAAAATCTGTATGATAACTAAGGACAGTGCTATGATGCACAATAAAGCCTGGATCAATCACATTCTGCACTTAAGCCATTGTTTGACTATCAGGTCCAAAGATTCTGCAAGTTAAATATTTAAGACTTACTGCAATTTAACAAAAGTAAGTGGGCAGAAGGTTGACACACAAATTTATATTCCAAACCCCAACCTGTGGATAATAATTAATAGACAGCTGATTTACATTAATATTTCTTTCTATATTTAAATTTGCCTACAAGGATGATTATGGAGTGACACATGGCTTGTTGTGTTTGTTTACCCTAAGTGGGTTTTCTCACAATGAGTTTATATTAGTTTTAATTGTTTTTAACATGTATTGCTCTTGACTTTTGCTGTGTTCATTAATAAAATATTCAGTGTGTGCTTTAATTTGGATACTGTCTTTTTCTTGTATACATTGTAATTTATCCATTTAGCACCACTATTTCTTATGATTTAACATTTTAGTGCTCGCCCCATCTCCTATGCTGTACACTGTGACACTGGTCAGTAAACTATTTTAGGTTATATACCTCTTGTTGTATGTGCGACCTCTATTTCTTTTTGAATTACCTATTAGTTACAATATAGCACCTAGTCCTATTGTTTTCTATAGAAACCTAGATTATATTTATGAAGTGCCTCTAGAAAGCCAATTTTTAGAAGTGACTAACAGAGGGGGAGACAACACAAACCAATAAAAAGGAATCAAATACCAATCACGGCATTGAGGAATAACTGAATTGGAACAACTGTCAAATAAAATAGCGATTTTCATTTTCTAGGTTTACTGGTGCTTTAAATATTAATAATATAAAATGCAAACCGGTGTCAGGATCTCTTAAGACATGGGAAAATTACTGTGCTAGGAATAATTTAGCAAAAAATAAATAAACTAAAAGCCAACATAATCATAGTATCTTATATCCCGATTTTGGCAATAGAAATCTGGTTGTAGGGATACTGTAAAAATATACAAACTAACAACAGTTTAGCAGTGGTTAAAAATAAAAGCTAAAACAAAAATATCTGCATCACACAGAAATACCATTCTAGATGCGTGCAAATGCCTTTAACTCTGCGCACCTATTTACCTTTTCTGCACGATAAGGTTAATGTTCCGCAGGGCGACATACTGCACCTCGGGCTCTCCAGAAAGCAGGGTGACCAAAGGAGGTGCAAGTTTCTTTAACAGCATAGTATAGTAATCAGAGTCTTTAGGCAGCAGCTCCAGGAACTTCATCAAGACTTTCACAGCAGACAAGACCACAGCGGAGTTGGCATGTGACAGCCGAGGAGTCACCCGTTCACAGATACTTAACATACCAAGCAAAACATATGACATTAGAAACAGATATGTGCAAAGGGCTTAAGCTAGCATATTATAATCATGCTCCCTACCATTTAGCCATAAGGTGAAATAGATGTATATACCTATAACTGAATATTCACAGCTGCTATATGCTTCACCTAAGGTTCTCTGCTTATGTGATCATAATAACATTGTGGCATAGTAACATAAAATAATAATGGACTATTAGTAAACTAACAATATAGCAGTAAACTAAAACATAAAAGTACAATTGAATATTTGGATGTTAAAAAAAACATCAGTCACAACATTGTACTGCAAAGAATAATAGACTTCAATATAACCATGTAAAGTCAAACTTATTCTGGTGAAAAATAATCCAAAGTCTTGATTCGTCGATACCCACCTCTGGGCTTCTCTCTCATCCTTGGGATTGTAGTTAGACAAACAGTCTAAGATGAAGATCTGGCCCCACTCAGTACATTCATTTAGAGCAGTCAGAAGTTTGTTGATATTTTGGGGATTTAGATCCAACAAATTGCTGTTTGGGTGGGATTCGCTGATCTCTGAAAGTGCAGCCACAGCATTGGCGACCACCTGTCAGCAAATTAAAAAAAAAAAAAAAATTGGCAAAATAGCACGAATACAAAGATACAGCAACTATACCTACTTACAAACACAAAACCCTATGAAAGCACACAGTAAATAACCTGTTTGATCCTTTGTGAAAGTTAGATCATGTATCCTCAACAGGGTTCGATGTCATCATAATGGAGATTATGATGTAAGATGTCAGACTTGCTTCCTCTTGAAAGAGAAGAGCAAAGCTGGATATGCCTCCAGTACAGTTTAATGGACTATGACCTAGAGCTTACTAAAGGGTATATCAATCATGACATTGTCCAGCATTCTAAATTCCAGAAAGGCTTATCAGAGTTAAAGTACCTTAAAACTGCATTGCTAAGATAGCTCAAGTCTGGGTTGAAAAAGGTAGATGGTCCTAAGATCCAGCATATCTCAAGCTTTGCTTTAGTGTGAAATTACAAAAAAAAAAAACCCAAAAAACAGTAAAACCAGAAAAATGAAAATGTAAACAAAATATGTCTAAATACAGCACTTTTAAAAATGTGATCTTTAAAGTTGAATTTGTAAATTGTATGTTGCAGCTACCTAACAATGGGAATGCTAAATACAACAAAGGGAATTTAATAGCATTTACAGTGGTTTCCCAAAAAGGGTTTGGAATATTTCAGTAGGCAATAGAAAAGGAGCAAGATGTCAGGGGATCTAGCTTTTTCCTAGTCCATAGGGGTTATGGAGATTATCAAGATGGCATCACATCTGAAAAAGAATACCTGGTGGGAAGGATACCCACTGGGGTTACACCTAATGAACATCATATCCTGCAGAAGAACGTCTCCTGAGGAATGGATGGTTCCAGAAGAGACCTTTAGCTACTAGATTAGTGGTGAGGCTTAGTTTCGGTCATAGATGCCTACGGTCCAAGGACAGTCAGGACAGAGGTGAACTCTGCTCAACAGAAGTGAGTAAAAGGTTAGTACCATAGTGTTTGGGTGGGCATCCCACACTTAGTTAGGGAACACTGTAGTTTGCAAGGCTCCCAAAAGTTTGTTGCTGCAGGTGATGCTGATGTACTGACAGAGCACCCTATAAATCCCAGAGAAATTTTGCGCCTACATAACCTACCATGCTGCTGTTCCACCTTTCTGGATACAGAAGCAAATTTATGACCTTGATAAACAATGTAAATATATATTACATTAATTGAGTGTACAGTAAACCACTTGGTTTTGGGTGTTTGAATCTGGTTGGCTAATGAGCTGTGCAAATATAAAGAAGCAGTATTTACTTGAAGTGCCCCTTGCAGACCCTCCCTCCATTGCAGGTGCTCCCATGATGCCACTGGTAGGCAAGCACCCCCCTCATCCTGTTCTCTGCTGTTCCAAGGAAGTCTCTGGACCTCTGGTACCCTACAGGCAGCAGATGACAGACTAAGGAACCCCACCTTGGTTATACTATAAAAGCCAAATGCAAATAAGTCATAAAATTAGAATGTAACCCTCAAGGACTTCTAGCCTAAATGAGGATACTCACGGTGTGAAATAGCTATCCCTAGATCTGTCTTTGCCTGCCCACAATGTTGCAAACTAACAAGCACCAGCACTATAGGTAATAAATAAAACATTCAACTTTATTAAATCTTCATTAAAATACTGGTTACAGCAAAATCATAGTGTTGACATATTCATACACACATTCATGCTCACAAAAGCACTTAATCTTAGAGAAATTGTGCAAAACTGACCACAGCACCTTATAAACCTGGGTAGAAAATGAAATGGGATGGTTAGGAATAAAAGCTGAGTATTGATGAGATGACTGTATCCTTTTTAGGATGAGCTGGTTTGGAATTGTTGCATCATGCAATTTGGAAATGACAGGAGGAACAAATGAGATGTGCATAATTTAATTAAACGCAAGTCAAATGTTAATGTACTCAAACAGGCTAAACACTAACAAATGTGATTTTGATGTGCACATGAAGTAGGCCCCAGTACAAAACTCTAGAGAACTAGTAACACTAAAAGAAGATAGCTCGTGTAACAGAAGGGAGGGAGTTTGAAACTTGGAGAAGGTAGCATTTATTTACAATTTACTAATCAGAAATGCACAGCTGGTATTTGCCAGAGTGTGCCAGCATCCCAGCTTTTCACATTAAAATCAATCTGACCTGGTTCAAGAGGGGGTCAATGAGCTTTCACATGGCGTATAAACACAATGATCCGAGTCAGTGTATCCCCAGCCTGAGAATTATATGAGGGATCAATCAGCTCTTTGTGCTGTGGTTTCACAGAGAAAACAATGTTTAAGTCAGGGCAAATGTTCTAGTTCACTGTAGTTAACTTTTAAAAGGTCACTAACAGATCCATGGCCATGAATAAGCGCCTGGGCGTGAAACGCGTAGGCCTTATATTATGAGTACATTGTTTTTAATATTTTGACTATGGGGTCACAATAAAGAATCACAGAAATTGATTTTATACGCTGGAGTGCTGGAGAGTCTTTTTGTTTTTCACTAACAGATCCGCCAACAGGGGGAGGGGTGCTGCTGTGGGGGGTCCACAATGGCTCAGCAAAACGGGGGTGCACAGAAAGAGAGACATATGTAGACTTCAATGGCCTGAAGGGGCACTCAACAGAGTAACTGGGCATTTTTCAGTGTACATGGGGGTGTTAAATCATGTCAGAGGGCTCAATTTGTCAGATTGGGGGGTCATGATTTCTGGTGGCAGCCCCGATCACTACAATACAAAAAGAAAATTAACTTTTGGAATTCCAGTTATCCCTATGCAGTCACCCTAAAGTTAAAACACTGAAGAAATAAGTGCCAAATCAGTTTTTACTTTTTTCTGTTAATGACACTTTAATAAAACATATGGAGGGAGTTGCTGTTTACTTCATTTAAAATCCCCTCTATTTCCCAATATATGAGAGGTCTACAGTGACAAAATGTAGAAGCATTGCTTCGCTATACAGGCAGGCACTGAAAAGTGGAGACGGCAGCACGAATAAGAGCAGAGCCTACAGACTGCTTTGTTACTGTCAGAGGGTAATTGGGAAATTAACTGAGAGTGTAACACAGCTAATGAGGTGTAATACGCTCCTGATTAATGGGAATCTTCCACTTACCAACCTATTAAAACATTATCAGTAGTGTGTAGGTGGGGGATGCAGATGAAGAAGGAGGGGGAGAATTCAAGTGAAGGTTCAGGGGTGAAAACATGAAACTGGAAATAAAATGCTGCTGGTCCCGTTTTATTTTTTTTACAAATAAATGTAATTTGTTGCTTTCTAGTCACTTCAATAATATGTTTTACCTATTGAATACAGGTTTGTTTTATTTAAAGTGCATCTGTCACCTCAAAACTAATACTAATTTAGGTTGTACTAATGAAATAAACATTTTTGTAAATATATATGTATTTTAAAAAATGTATCTTTAAACATCATTTCTCTCTGTCATCTTCTCTCTCAGGCTGTCTTTTCTTCCCCGGGTCGGCTAAATGATGATTGACATTATAGCTCCTCCATTCATCATTTCCAATACACATAATGATTATTTATCATCAGTCCTTTCATAGGGAGGATGGCGTTGGCAGCAACAAACTCACTTGCAAGTTAAATAGAAATCAAAATTTGGCTGACATTTTTGGCTAAAAAAAAAATAAAATTGTTATTTTTAACTAAAGATACATTTACTTTTGAAGTCATAACACACAGTACAGGATGTTTAATTGTTTAACTAGATACAACATGGACATTTTTTTAATGATTAGAGTGTTTTAAAATGATTAGATTGGGAAAAACAATGCTATGCTGCAAACTGTAGTTTTAGGATGGAAAGAAATATGCTCCTTATACACTTTATACAATAGATGTTCTCCAATAAAGTGAAAGAACATTCCAAGCTACAACCACAAAGAGACCATGCATTCTATTCAGAGGGATTCCATTTGCAGTATACTCAGTGGGATGCAGGGGAATTCTATTTGCAATCTGCTCAGCGGGATGGCAAAGCAACTGTGGCCTCCCTATTAATCAAACACATTATCACTCCAAGGAAATCATGTGAGTGAGTGAGTGAAAACTGACCAGCAGGTGGTGCTGTAATAAAAGATGCATGCAAATTCACAGCCCTCCATCACACAGCATTTTTGTCTCTATAGCTATATACGTCTCCAAGGCAACAGACAGTTTTAGTCATAACATTCAATGTTTTAAAAGAAACCATTTAAATATTTAATTTTAATCATGCATGATGACCCCTGGTGGACAGGCTTTAAAAGTACAATAACAAAATCCAGCAATGCTGTAATTAACATCACAAAGCTTAAAACAGCATATGCAGCCATCATGAATGATTTAGGGGTTATTTACTAATTTGTGAATTGTCTTGTTAATGCATGAACTTGAGAAAATATGTTGCTTTGTCATATTTGCATCAATGTTGCAAATATACATGCAATTGACAAATTATAGTGACCGCTTATTTACACAACACTCCCAAACAACAATTTGGTTATTCATCATGTGAAGAAGTGTGATTTTGCACAATGAGAACTGGTATGAATATGCCAATTTAAGAAATCAAAGTTGCGATTTTACAGCAGGGTTGCTGGAGCTCACAGTAGGGACCCTGCAACTATTTTGGCACCATATTGATTTAAATGGATTATAAAATGTGGTGACAAATTGCCAACATTAACCAGGAAGGCCACATTGTCCTTTATTAGCTTAACACATGCATAATACAAATATGTTGAAAATAGTGCCACTTTGCGACAATACACATGACATTAACCTACAATATGTCAATTCTCCTATTCACCAGCCTATGCACAGAACATGCTCTGCAACAATTTGAGACAATTCAGGACATTGCTCACAACAATCACAATTTAGTGATTAAGTAGAATTGAATTCACTATAGAACAACAATGTACTGGGGGGGGGTTCCCCCCTGGTACTGACACCATTGATTCACCGCCCACTCATGCCTGATTGGTTGGTGCGTTGTGATGGCTATGAGGTAAGGGGGAGGACTGGTCCACTGGGCCTAGGGGACAGGGACCTTACCTAAAATTGTATGCAGGACAGTGGGAAGAAACTTGCAAATTTGCTTCAGAAGCGGAATTCTCTCTTCAATGAATCAGCCTTCACTGAAGAGAGAATTTGCTATTCTGAATAGGATTCTAGTAAGCAGCCTAGGAAAGCTGGACAAGGATCAAGCTCCTCTTTATGCAATTTTCCAGTAATGTATTTAACAGAACCATAGCAACACTTTCTAACAGTCTTCACAAGCTACTGACAAGCAGTGGACAGTTTTAAGAAGCAGGTGGACTATAGGAGAACTAAACCTTTCCCATATGGCCAACAGCATTTTTGTATTGATATGTAAAGGGTCCTTATATTTATGAGGTAATATTACATGAATCCTGTTAGAAAAGGAAGACAATTGTCGGACAAGTTCCACCTCAAGCAAGAATAAAATAGAAGTGCAGTTTGATCAATAAAACTCAGACAACATGTGACGTTATACCAGCACCTTAATCAAAAATCAGATTCTCTTTAGATTTGCAGTGAACATCCTAGAATGATCCAATATATGCAGGTCAGATTTCCTAGCAACCAGTCAACACTGTTCTCGTCCAGATCATCAGTTCACACAGGGGCTTGCCAGAAATGGGACCTGAAAGTTGCTAGGCAACCAGCTTCTTTTGCATGCAAACCAACAAAAAATCCTGCAGGGTTTATAGGATCAGACACTACCCAGTTCTGTTTACATTAGGAAAAACCAAAAACCTTAGTAAACCCTTCTTTTTTTTTTTTTTTTTTTTTTTATCTTTAGTATATTTCTGCAGTCTATTCAAATTTCTGTTATTTTTACAGACTAGACACCTAAGATATAATGTAACCAATTCCATTGCATCTGGCATTAACAAAACTGTTCACTGTTTTCAAAATTCTGATTCCATATGCCTATGACATCTGTCTGGACTACACACGTCTGGACTGCACACGTCTGGACTGCACACTACAGGACACAGCTTTTGAGGTGAGCATGTTCACTAAAGCACACCAAGCCATGATGCCTGCTACTTGCGGTGATTATTCACCTGAACTGTAGGCTGTCCTTAAAAGCCATTTCATAGTAGAAGAAATACATATGAAAAAGAATGGCAATTATTTAACACAAAAACATGGCGTATTCATTGAATGAATATTCGAAAAACTTTAACTTTAGTGCTCGTATACTTGTGGTTTGAAGACTAATTAAAAGGGAATTGTCAGTGTTTAAAAGACAAGTATATGAACGCCAAGGTTGATAACTGTAAGGATAAACTGCAAAACCATTTTTAATGCAGTTTACTTCATTTAATTGGTTAAGAACCTGAAAAAATGTACTTTGCAAACAATCGCTTGTAGTATTCATTTAATTCCTTCCATAACATCTATCCACAGAATTGTAGCTACTGAAGCATCTACAATCGCTTCAGTATCATGTTAAGATAGCGCAGGCATCTGCAGTGATTGCAGATACCCCTGTCTTTATTGTAAGAAGGGAATGACAGTGCATTTTTTTATGTTTAACACATTGATTAAACTATATTGTTCTATTGTTGCCTTTTTGAAGTTGTGGCCTGCCTAATACTGTGGATTCCCTAATCTTATTTTAAATTATGCCTTGCAATATTTCACTATCTTTAGTGTATTTTTCTTCAGAAGGGAAACACAGCTAACTCCCACTTTGTGCATTGAATCAATTTCTTCCTCATGGGGACAGAGGAACTTGCTGCACACTCTTAATACACTCAAGAACTGTTCGATTCACCAAATGAAAGCCCTGTTTGTTTTTTTATAAATTACTGGTGTAGAAGCGATTAGAAGTTTGAATACGACTGTGCCTGAAAAAAAAAAAAGGACAAGCTCTGGTGAATTGTTCTATACGCAATGGTTACTTTATTTTGCAGTATTAATTGCTCACTTATTTTCAGTTGTTTTGCCCCTATAGACGTTTTCTTACAGAAGCCTTTTCTCTCGCAAACATTTTCCCTACCACTGATCTATTTGGAATCTCAGATCACTGACTTGATCCACAAACATGAGAATTCTGAAAAAATAAAGCCGGTGTGTAGCAGCTCGGTCAGATTGCGCACCTGCAGGACACTGATTGGTTATTCAGAATTCTCAAACGTTTCAGTTTTCTGACCTGAGATTCCAACACACAAGCTTTCCTGACTGATGGAGGGAGAGACTGTACAAATGACGTTCGCCCGGCTGCTTCAAGCCGATTACGGAGGGCTTGCTTTTCTCCAGCACGGAATGGTAATCTGTTAAACAGGGTAAAATGAATGCAGCAAAATAAAGGGAAATGTTGGAGGAAAACCTGCTGCAGTCTGTAAAAAAAACTCAGATATGGGAGAAGATTTATTTTGAAGCAATAAAACTGTTTACAGAAGTCTACACACTTCATATTCCTCTTTACCTGGAGCAACAGGTAACAAGGAATGCTATTTTCCTCAAATGTAAACAAATGAAAGCAGATATTCAGTGCACACTTGGCAGTCTATTAATTCACCACATATTTTATTGCACTGATGGCTCAGAGCAACTAGGACTGCTGCCCCTTTATCAAGACATATCATTAAAATATTGAACTCTCATAGATTTATAACATGCACTGAACCAATACACACCCTAACCACCATCAAATAGGTTAACCCTGAACCTTGCACAATAAAATCTCATTTTAAATTCATGTTTACAAAAGTAAATACACATTTCAATTGACCTTTAAAAAGGGACAGGCACAAGGAACATAAGCAAACACTAAAAAAAAAAAAACACATTCAAAATAACCATTGGATATACAAAAAAATGAAATTATTTCCTCTAGGCTGCACACAGTCCAAGGTATGAATCCAATAGGTTCCCTGCCCATCAGGTTATCCCTATTACCACTTCTAGGTGTTTTTTCTATGTGATCTAAAATGACCTATATAAATTCATAATATTGGTGTGCAGCCTTAATATGTAAAGCAACAGGTCAAACCCCAAGTACTTTTTTCTTTTTTATTTAAGAAGATAGTTTTCCCTGTCCATATGCACATTTAAACAAGAACTAAAGTACCTGACCATAACTTGGGCCTTTTCGTCCACCAAATTAAAAAGCAAATACTTTAAAATAAAAATGTCACAAATGCTGGGAATGCGATACAGGTATTTTGAAATTTGGATGAAATGTTCCATAAGTATAGAAGCGTAGGAGTATGCCCAGTAACAAACTAGGTGCAAGAAACCAGCCTCCTAACAGAGCAGTAACATATCTCAATGTAAACCATGTTAATTATGTGGCCCCTGAGTTTCCTATTTGGCAAGACTGCAGATGCAAAGAAGAAAATCACTCCAGTTCTTGCTTATGCTTTATTCTGGCTGGTTTTTTTTTTTATTTCACAGTATCAGCAATTACAGGTTGTCTGACGAATGATAATTAGGGATAGCTTTGGGCTAAATATGAAATATGATCCAATTAAACTGGCTAATGAACTGCATAGGTTGAAACAGAAGAGAATACTCATTCAGCTGTCACTGTATATGTGTTATATGCCCTGAATTTAGATGCAGTCTGTTTTTTTCTTATCAGAACTTTGTGCAGTGTCAGATTGCAGTGCAGGGACTATCAGTAAAGAAGAGATCCGGGGACACACTAATAAGATTTCTTTTTTTTTTGTCCATGCATTTGCATCTTTAGTCCCTTTATTTTTATTGTGTCTAATCCCTTACTTGCTTTACACTACCCTCAGGAATATGCCATGATGGTGCAGTGTGAAACTCCTGGGTGCCCACTGGAGATTTCTCCCACGTCTTAGCGGGCTAGTCCTATAATGACACACCTTGATCATGTACCCCACCCCCACAAACAACCCCATAGCTCTTATTTTGTGGTTATCCAAAAAAAAAAAGAATACTCAAAAATACTAGAGCCATCAGAAATATCCTCCTTATATCTGGTTTTCTAAGTTTTTTTTAGCACACTAGATAACTATAACCCATCCACTTGCAAGAAAATGATATTACGCATAATCAATCAGCAGCACATAGCAGATATACTATTGCTATCAACGAGCAGCTTCTACATAAGAATATTTAATAACTTTCACAAGTGTTACATGGAAGCTGCCAGTTTTAATAGGTTACGCAGGGTGATTTCTAAGTGTCAGGTCACGCTGTATTAAATTGCCAATGGGAAAAAAAAAAATGTAAGTCAATAGCATATTGGACTGTTATGATAGAAGCACCCTGGTAAGCAACTCTGCATGACCCTGTTGAAATTTACTCCTGGGAGTACATGTCAACTTTATGACCTTTCAGGGCTGTCAGACAAGAAGGCTTGAAGTCAACTGGACACAGAAAAAAAGCCTGACTGAATATGCAGGACTCAGCTCAGTACTGTGTGAATGAAACTGGTTTATACCTAATGAAGTGATGTTTCAGTAGCCTAATGCTAGGGGCACATTAGCAATTTGTACTTCAAAAGCACAGTGAACCCAGCAAACTAGGGCCCACAGACTTGGAGAGGATACACTGGGGGGCAAATACACTACATCATCTTCCTGGCCAAAATGCTGATAAAATATTGCATGCAGCCTACTAACAAGAAAATACCTGGAGTGTGGTCATCCCATAGTACTAGATTTATTAAAGAGAATACACTATTTAATCAGACCAAAACATGTGTGGACAGTTAGCAATGCAAATACATTGCTCTGATGACTTTGTTATGTAAGGGGGTGGAAGTCCATCCACAACATCAATTTAATTCCGCAGTGGGGAGTGTTTTGGACTCCCGACAGCAGAGGGACCCAATTGGGCAAGAGGGGAGTGTAATTAAGAAAGACATGGGCAAAATTTATTAACGGCGAATTTTTAAATTTTGATTGAATTTCAAAAAAATTCGATCGAAATTTCAAAAGTCAATTAAAATTTCAAAAGTCAATCGAAATTTCAAAAGTCAATCGAAATTTCAAAATTCGCCTTTAATAAATTTCGCCCAGAGAGAGAGAAACAGGAAGGGGTGTGTAATTAAGAGCCTGCGAAGGAGGAGAACGTGTGGCTGGAGAGAAGAAGGAGAACGTGTGGCTGGAGAGAAGGAGGAGAACGTGTGGCTGGAGAGAAGGAGAGACCACTGGGATCCTGGGAGGCTGTAGCAGAAGGAGGCGGACTCCCCTACTGATAAGAGAAGTACCGGTTCAGAAATGCTGGTGATTGGGAGCGGAACTTAGGTGGTAAGATAGCTCTTTTTCTCTGGGCGCCTAAGTGAGACCGACTTAAAAAGTGTAGGCCTAACACCTGTTAAGAGACTCACACCACGACACGACTTGTAGGCTCTGTCGTGGATGCCAACAGTCAGGGAACTGTCATTGCAGTGCAGTATGACCTTCAGGCTTTGGTGTGTTCACCAACGGATAGGGCATTCCAGAAAGTCGCCCAGCACAAATTTCATGCTCTGTTGGGGTGACCACCCTTAGGGAGAATTGGGGTTGTGACATTGGAGCAAAGACTGGGGAGTGTGATCATTCTGTTGGTGTTGAGACTATTGATGTTCAGATATATTGATATGTATGCCTATTGTGTACACAGTTCTTAGATTCTTCAGAGGAGAAGTACTAGGCAAAGCTAACACTAGCATATACAGGCTCAATCTTATGCCACCAACGTAAGTTGTTTCAGGTTCACATTACTAGGCCTTAATGTTATTGCGGGACACATTGTCAGGGTGACTCTGCTCGTGAGTCTATATCTATATCACTTCATTTCTGGTACATCCACGGAAGTGGCGCAAGATTAGGCCACAGATTGTCTTGTGGAGAATCACTGATATAAGAGCTGTGAGTTTATACAGTGTCAATCAATCACTTTCTGTTGTTTCAATTGTTGAGGAGTTATATAAAGTTGAATTTGGCAAAACAGTGGTCTCTTGCTTATCTGTGTGTGGCATTGCTGTATCTGGCACGTAGTCCCGAATTATCTCGGCTTACAGTTACATTGGGGGTCTTGCCAGTGAGTACCAAACATTATAATAGTTGCCAAAAATGTTTCAGAGTGCCTCATACCGTATGTAAAATAGAATAATAACATTAGTACAGAATACGCATTTGTGAATTGGATTTTAAAGGTAATGCTCACTTTAATGTGCTCCCAGTGTCTGTAAGGCTTAGTGCAGTGATGGGGAACCTTTTCAGCACAGAGTGTTGAAAAGGTGATATCATTCACCACCTACTTCCCCCCCAAATGATGTCATAGCTCCTGAGTTGGGGGAGAAGTGCTCCCCAGCGAGCAAGCTGTCTTTCAGTGTAGGCGGTGGATTCGACCTGAAAACTGTCAGGTTGGATCCGCGGCCTGCACTGAAAGACCGTTTGCACACTGGTGGAATCATCGAATCAGGAATACCAGTGGTGGTGACGGTACTTGTGCCATCTCCGCCATGCATACCATAGGTTCTCCACCGCTGGCCTAGTGATTCAGTTTACTGTTTTATATCCAAGAGAAGGAGGTCTTGCCACTGTGACTGAACATACAGACCATACTTGATTTAAGGGATAAGGCTAGCTGAATCGTCTATTTATCCCAAAAACAAATACATGCATATTATTATCTTTTTTTTTTCTGATATTACTTCCTAAATTACTGTCCTGGTGCTATTAACATATATTACCTTTTACTGTGTCTAATCGCTATGTACTGTACCAATTTGTTTAAATTAATGCCTTTACCATGACCAGGAAGTATTAAAGAACCTGAGGTAGAGGCCTTTTGTGGCAGTTCCACACACCTTTTGGGACTTTTACACACTTTGAAGTTACTAAGGACTTTGCCTTTATGCGAAATCTTGTCTAAAGCACTTATTAAGGGAAGATCTATATATGAGAACAATGAAAATGTGGAATCTTTATGGGTAGAATTACATGGAGACAAAAACAGTAATAAAATACTAATGGAGGTTGGCTATAAGCCAACAAATATAATAAAATCCATAGAAGATTTACTATTAGGACAAATAAATGAGGCAGCAAAACACAATAGAGTTCAAAATAAAGTATGTAAAAATCAAGTTAAGCAGCAAGGGGGCATCCTCTACATTTAGAGGAAAGAAAGTTTCAGCATCAACAACAGTGAGGTTATGGAACTCTCTGCCTGAAGAAGTTGTTATGGTTAATTCCATTAA
>WMED01011529.1:0-15218 GCA_019650415.1 Pipa parva
CTGCTACTGTCGCAGTTGCATCTTTATAATGAGAATATTGTCACAGTCGCCACTTTATTATGGGAAAATTGTCACAGTCTTAACATTAAAAAATTGTGGCGACTTTACAATGGGGGAATTGTAGCAGATTTGCTATGAGAATCCGCTGTTTGCGAATTCAACAATCGAATTCTCACCTTGGTGAATAACCCCCTTTAAGGGAGGAATTCACGATAGTGCGAAGTGAGGTGCGGTGTCTTCGCCTCACTTCTCACTGACTGATATGCGCTCGTTGATGTCCTGCACGCGGACATCAGCGAGAGCTTTAAAGGGATCCCAGTCTCAGTGAGGCAACTCTTTTGGTCTTGCCGAGACTGGAATCCCTTTAAAGCGCTCACTGATGTCTGCGTGCAGGACATCAACGAGCGCATATCAGTCGGTGCGAAGTGAGGCGAAGACTCTGCACCTCACTTCGCACTATCGTGAATTCCCCCCAAATAGTTGAATACAAAATATTCATATTGCATCTTACCTGATACCATCAGCCTAATTCACCATTGTGCGAATTGAGCCGCGAAGCCTTCGGCTCACTTCACAAATGGTATTATGCACCCGCTGATGTCCTGCATACGGACATCAGCGTGCACATTAAAGGGATTCCAGTCCCGGCGAGGAGACTCGAGTGCTCTTGCCGAGACTGAAATTCCTTTAATGCGCTCGCTGATGTCCGCGTGCAGGACATCAGCGGGGGCGCATAATACCATGTGCGAAGTGAGCCGAAGGCTTCGCGGCTCACTTCGCACAATGGTGAATTAGGCTGCATACCTTGTAGTAAAGCCCATAATGCATTTTTATCCATTATGCCTTAAATCTATTTATTTAATATGCTGATACTTTGAAGATATGATTTAATCTTTTTGCTTTTTTCCCCCACAGGTATCAATAACAGGAGCGTGGAACTTACAAACATTTCATCTTGGAACGGCTAATAATAGGTATTTGGTTTTAGTTAACTCTTTGAAACTAACCTTGATCTGATATTTTGGAAGAATGTAATATTCTCTAATTGTAACTAAAGTCCCCTCCACTCCATTTATCTGTTTAAAAGATCTAGTTATGCAAACCCTGCTGCTAGAACAAGCTGTGCTGCACACAATGTAAAACCTCTGAAGGCTCTCTCATGTGATGTATAACACCCAGTGCATCTAGGCAGAATGTTAAGAAAACTGCTGACTAAGACTGGCCAGTTTAAATGCCCCAAGCACCAGTGATTTCAATTAATTTTTAGGCCAGAATGCATATCTCCAAAACTCATAGTATTAACACAGTTAACATTGCGTCATTTCAGAACAGTATGTTTAATAATATTTTATAGGCAGGTTGCATTAACTGCCACACAGTATGCTATAAAATGTAGGTAAGAGAAATGGATGTGTAATATCATTGTCACATTTTGGAAGAACGGGTCTTCCTAAAATGAAAGAAGAATATGAAGTAACCCCAAAAAATGGAAATACCTCAAATGCATTTATTTTTTTACTGTATATTCAATTTGTGCTTATAAAAATTCTAAATTGTGTATATAAAGAATATTTAGCTTTAGGGCACACTCCCTTTATATACATTATTTAAAAAAAACAAAAAAAACATACAAAACAATGGGACTGGGTAAGGTCTGTTTTACAACATGGCTACAATCAGTAAAGGTATGAACAGACAGAAAGCAATTTAATGAATTTAACTTCATAGATAACATTTTTACAAATGCCGTATTTAAATAACTGCCATGCCAATCCAAATGGGATTTTTTTTTGGTATTACTTGCCCTCTTCTGGTCATTTAAAAAGACGTAACTATTTCAAATGATCTCAATTTTTGGGAATGCTGAAAATGATTAAATATAATGGCGACCACAGATGATTACTGTAATATACTAGCAACTTTATATAACTTGTTTTCACTGTTTCTTAGTGCTTAAAAAAGTAGGGGCATACTTATTTATTATTAGATCACACCACTTTGGCTCCATTTCTCTCACATTTTTGTGAGAAAATTCCCACAATCCTGAGCATTGAATTGCATTGTACCACCAGCTTACCTCAACTTCCTCTTCATTTTTTGGACAGCCTGTTTACACACACTATTCATATTTGACTGTGTCTTTTGCATCCTGTTTCTGTTACTCCACATCTGGCAAAATGTTTCTTCTACATCAGTGGTTCTCGACCTTTTTATTATTAGTACAATTCCTCCTGATTTGGCTACCCCTATTCATTATTATTGGGCGACCCCCATTCAAACCCTATATTTCTGATGGTCTTAGGCCAGGGGTGGCGAACCTTTTTGGTACTCCGTGCCAAAAAGGTGACGTCACTCACCTGCGCGTTCCCTGAAGTGCCGGCGCTGGTGAGTGACGTCATCACACCAGCATCAGGGGAGGTGCGCGCACGCGTCAGGGGAGGAGAACTCCCCTGCGAGCGAGCGCTTCTTCAGTGCAGGCCACAGACCCGGCCTGAAAATTGTCAGATCGGGTCCGCGGCCTGTACTGAAGACAGGCATGGCGACAGCTTGCATGCCCTCTCTGGCACGCATGCCATAGGTTCGCCATCCCTGTCTTAGGCTAACCCCTGGCAAATTGTCATTCGACCCCCGAAGGAGTCGCAACCCACAGGTTGAGAACCTCTGTTCTACATTGTTGTTTTATTAAGAACATTTTTCTGTTAACAGGTACCAATCGCCTTAAAACCAAACAACATTTATAGCATTATTTAAATATGATTCTCTGGCTGACAAGATATTATGATAAAGTCCATCTATCAGAGGGCTTCCTTGTCCTAACCTCACTATACAAAGAGTTAAAGTATCCTCTGCTTCAGATTTGTAAATGATATAACAGGCCACAGGGTTGGACAAGCAAGTTTAATGCAGTGGTCCCCAACCTTTTTGAGCCAGTGGACCATTTCCCCCCCTTCCCCCCTGGCAATTTTTCATGGACTGGGTGGGGACCCCTGGTTTAGTACTACTCACAGAAATATTTATAATGCTTCTAGACACTGCATGTCCATGGAATGATGTCAAAAGTATTAAGAACAGGGCTTCTCTAATATGTTGGAAGCATAGTATTAGTATAATACTATAGTATAATAGTGAGGGGAAGATTAGATACTGGTTTCAGGAAATTTGTGGAGGATGTGAAAGCCAAAATGACCATTAAGCAGAAATCTGTGGTTCAGATGTAATGAAAAGGTAATAATACACTTTTCAGAAGAACAAGATGTGGTTAATGTTGTGGTTAGTTATAACAAATAGATAACATATACTGATAGAGAACAAACAAAGGAAAGTTCACCTGCTTAAAAATATCCGTATTTCTCAAAAGGGAGCCTACTGTAGGGAGAACTGTTGGTGGGTTTTAAACATATCAGTAAGGGGGGGGTTATTTCTGGTTAGAATTTTAGTTATTCTCCTGTCATAATAATTTATTCATATTCATTTATATAGTTGTTTGCAGTTCATTTCTCGCTACTTTATTTTGCCATCATATATTGCTGTGTACATGGAGATGTAAAACAGTTAAAAAAGTGAAAAAAAAAAAAAATAGTTTTAGACTATAGTATATTTCACCCTTAGGGCAACATTTATAAAAATCGTAAATTACCAATATTGCGATATCGATACCATCGATATCATGATAGTGATATTTTACCATTATCGATAAAGGAATTTTACGGATATCGTGATGGTGATATTTCAGCCGCTCTGCCATTGAAATCAATGGTGCGGCCGGAATTCGATATTGCGATGTCGGTAGTATCGATATTGCAATATCGGTAAAAATTCAGATATCGATATCTGTAAAACCCATTCAATATTGCAATATCTATAATTTCTGATTTTAATAAATTTCACCCTAATATCAATATCAAACGGGTTTTACCGATATCGCGATATTGATACTACTGATATCGCGATATCGAATTTCGACGAACCATTGATTTCAATGGCAGAATGGCCAAAATATCATTATCGCAATATCGGTAATTTCCGATTTTAATAAATTTCAGTTACCAACATCCAAGATATATTGCAGATTCCGGTAGCCCAATTACATTGCACAGTGTTCCGATATTGTTCCCATTTATCCTACACAGTTACAAGTAATGCAGAGTTCTCTGATACATAGAAAAGTTCTTTGTCAGCAAGTAGCCAGTAATAAAGTTTTTTTTTTTTAATTTTGCAACGTATCTGCTAATGCTCAGTGCCCAACCATAAGTAGTGGTATGATTTTTTTGGTTGTTATTTTATATTCAAGGTGGATAAAAATAAATAAGCAGAAATACCAACGGTATAGAGTTTACAGTGCATTTTAGAGAATATGACTGTATGGTACAAATAAAAGCAGAGGATAAAATGTACACATAAAGCTTTGGCTTTTTCCTACCAATGTATTATAGCTAGTGTAATATTATTCTTTTGGGTGAAAATCTGATAGCTTGGCCCTCTGTGATGAATAATTGGGATGCTAGCCCACATTTATGTGCATAGCAGGTTTTAGGTTGCTATGATAAACAAGAATTATTTTAGATAGAGACACTGTGACCTATGTGACTGGCTTCCGTTTGTAAGAGACACAATCATCAAAATAAAAAATTGACTTCATTACATTTTGGAAAAAGTTATAGTGACCTTCTGTTCTTGCTCTGGGCAGTACAAAACACAGCAGTCCTGTCTTGTAATATGATGAGATGTATACTATCAGCGTAACAGAGGATCTGCTATACACATTGTGTCACTGCATACAGGGGAACGTGGCAGCTTTCGCTCATAGATTACTAGAAGTAAATGTCGGCTCTTGGTAGAAAATAGCAAATTGGTTTTAAATCTTTTCCAGTTTAATATCACCAAATCCTGCCCCCAACCTCCAAAAGCCTTTGTTCATGTTCATAAGATATAATTCCTCCTCAGATTGTGATTCAAGTTGTATAATGACCCCCCCCCCCAAATCTGCACCCAGACTGAGAGTCTTTAAGGCCATTGGACTCTCATTATTTCTGCTGTTTATGACTGCATCCTGTATAAGGATTAACTGTGACTGTGCTTGAGATAGGAACTTGTTCAATATGAAAAATCACCAGAGATATGTCAAATATTTGAGTTAACATAAACAGGATATCTTGTATAAAATAACAGTATATTGCAGTATAAGAATGAGTTACAGGGTGCAATGCAACATTCTCTGTTGCTTAGAAATATATTAATAATGTTTTCTGCAAAGTATTTAAGCTGATAATGCTCAGTGTCCAATGATAATTAGCGGTATGCATTTTATGTTATATTATACTCAATTGTGTTTAATACAATCAGTGGATACTGAGAAAAGTGAAATGTGTTGGAAGCTGTGCACTGTGCAGTATGTTTAATAGAATCAGTGGATGCTGAGCATTGTACATGCATTTAATAGACTCATCAGATGCTGAGCAATGTGCAGTTTGTTTAATACAGCGGTTCTCAACCTTTTTCGCCGGTGACCCCATGCGCTGATGTCACCACGCCGCAACGTGATGACGTTTCGGCCGAACGTCATCACGTACGCGCGTCATGTGGTGACGTTCGGCCAAAACGTCATCACGTCGCGCGTCATGTGGTGACATTTGTGGCCGACGTCACCCCGCACGAACCCTTATAAGAAGGGTTCCTGCTGGCACTTCCGGGTACCGGAGCGGTTCTCGACCCCAGTGGGACGGCCTCGCAACCCCCTCCGGGGTCACGACCCACAGGTTGAGAACCGCTGGTTTAATACATTCAGATGTTGAGCAATGTGAAGTATGCTTAATACAATCAGTGGATGCTCAGCAATGTGAAATGCATTTTTACAATCCACTTAGATTGTAAGCTCCTTGGGACAGGGACCTCCAACCTCTTGTGTCAATCTCTACCTAACACTTAATTTGATGTACCCTTGTTATATTTTACTTGTATTGTTTAATGCATTTTTCCCTTGTTTGTATTGTACTTGTATCGCTGAATTGTACAGCGCTGCGTAAATTTGTGGCGCTTTATAAATAAAATTATACATACATACATACATTTACTAGAAACAGTGGATGCTGAGCAATGTACAGTGTATTTAATATAAATAGTGGATGCTGAGCAATGTGCAGTGTTTAAAATAAAATTAGTGGATGCTGAGCAGTGTGCAGTGTTTTAAATAGAAACAGTGGATTTTGAGTACAGTGTACTTAAAAGACTCAATGGATGCTGAGCAATGCACAGTGTGTTTAATACAGTGGGTGAATGCTGAGAAAAGTGGTGTATTTAATAGATTCAGTGGGTACTGAACAATGTATAATGTATTTAATAGAATCAGCAGATGCAGAACAATGTGAAGTGTATTTAATATTATCATTGGATACTGGGAAATGTTATGTATGATGAGTAATTATAAAGGATGCCCCACCTTGAATTCTGCTGTGGGTCCTTCTTTGTAAAACACTAGCCCTGTTTACTTTAGATGTTTACAAGGTGTGACAGTCATTGATCCTTCCTGAAAAAATTCTTTTAAATTCTGTGCTATTGTAATAAACCATCCCAAAATGTCAGGAAATATTAGCCAATGGCCTTTTCCTGCTAACAAGGTGAGAACTGCATGCAGATTATTATATAGCTCAGTTACTGCCATCAGTAAGAGCAAGGTCATCTTTATAAGGGAATTGGTGCTCCCACATCAGCTGAAAGGATATCTCTATTACTACCATTCATTTTTTCAAGTGACTTTATCGGATCTATTCTACATCAATGTATTTTCTTTCATGGCTGTGTATATGACATATATCCATTCTTGAAAAGGTCTAAATTAAAAAAAAAAAAGCTGAATAAGAGTAAACGGGAATTCAGTGTACCACAAGCTCATTGTTAATACAGTAACCATAAAGACTCTATTCCCTCTGAAATCCATTAACATTCTGCTAAACAGTCAGGCTCAAACCCAAAGGTTTGAAGAGACCTAAATAACAATTGTAACATGTCAGTGTATTTTCCCTGAGCTGGATGAAATTTCATCAAGTGACTAAGCTTCTCCTTTTTCACTGTATAAATAAAATGAGGGCTATACAACTTGTAGTTCTGGGAATTGCATGATCGACACCACTTGGACAGATCTGACCCAGCTATTTTGGAATTCAGTGGGTAAATTGCTAGCTAACTAATGTAAAATTTACAGTATACTCACCACTTGTGAATACAATTAATGAATTAATTTTATGGTTTCAAAATAAGAGTTTACCATCCTCGGGAGCTTAACAAACATCTTTGGATCTTTTAACCTGATTCTGGAAATCTTGAAGCCCAGAGTCACATTGTAAATGTGCCTCATTTATTTATAGCTCCTTAATATCTCTCTTGCCACTAGAAAGGTAAGCAGAGCATTACCCAAGTAAATACACACAGGAGGTTTTTATTCTACCAAGCAGCCTTGTGTTTGCCGTCAGGTCAAGATATTGCAGCTTCAATTGCATGTGGTAGTGCACACAGGCTGCTTGATGTACAAATGCTGTTGTTCTGGGGCAAATGTCATTATAGACCAGGATATCTGTATCAGAGTGGCTAGGCGATCCTCCATGATTGCTGAGGGTTAAACCTCAGTTCCTAATTTATGGAGACCTACCCCAAGTGAATTTGCCATATTTCATGACAAATGACCTATACTGCCAGTTCATTGTTTAATTGTGAATAACTGTTAATTCATGCTGCAATGTGGAAAATAGAGATCTCTGTGCACATTCAAGCAAATAGGAGCAGTGATATATTATAGCAAATTCAGCCTAAAAAAAGTGAATTGTCAGGAAGTGACTTATCTTTAGATAAACATTCTGTCAATATATATGTATCAATATAATATTTTGTCACATTTTGGTCACCAGCATTTTTTAAAAAGTTGCCAATTGTTTTTTTTTTAAATTCATTTAAATTGTAGACCATTCCTATTTCATGTTGCCACTTTGTCAACAAATTTTCTAACCCTTGTGAGGCTTAACCTGCTGTAAGCTCCCAATTAGCCACTATCATCTGGCTAAGTAAAATGCCAAACATATGGCAGTACATCTTCAGCACAAATTCACCCTTTGTGGGTAATTTAATCAAAGTGCAAATTCTTGTGTAAATATAAAATACCATTTCTCTAAATTCACATATTCACCAAAAATCATTGTTTGCAGTGCTGTGAATATGTGCGTAAATCACAACTTTATGCTTACCCTGTAATTATACAACACTGCAAGACAACACCTTGGGAGAAATTGATTAAACTCGGAAAAGCCTGAGTTTTAATCGGGAGAACAGTGTGAAGTTTCTTGCGGTAAGTATTGCGAGATTTGCCTCGATTGATACTTGCTGTGAGAAACTTTTTTTTATTGAATATATCCATGGAAAGGGTGGCCATACAGTATAGCTACCTTTCCATGGATATATTTAATTAAAAAAAAGTTTCTCACAGCAAGTATCGGTCGAGGCAAACCTTGCGATACTTACCACGAGAAGCTTCAAATTGTTCTCTTGAATTATTAAACTCGGAAAAGTGAAAACGGCTTTTCCAAGTTCATCATGTAGTGAAGTGCGAATTCTCGCAATGTTCACTGTGAAGAATATACCGCTCTGACTTTGCCAGATAAAAGTGGTGAATTAGGAATCTTATGGCAGAGTTCCTACAACTGTTCTAGGGACATATAGCACATTAGGCTTAGAAAATGTGACAACAAAGTGCTAACTCAAGCTAGCAATTGCCTATTAAAATGAAAATTAAAAAATTAAGAACTGCAATACTTGGGGTAACAATATTTGCAACATTGTCCTTTATTATAATAATCCATGCATATTGCTAGTATGTTGTCTATGTGAAGATGGTGTCACTCGGCAACAATACGCCTGTTTAGTATAGAATTTCCTACAATATGCTACAGTTGGCCAGACTATGCACAGAAAGTACTTTGTGGCACTTTACATGCACAATTTAGTGAAAAAGCAGAATTACAGAAATAGTAACATAGATGGGGGTTATTCAGTAAAGTCTGAATTGTTGTGTATAGGTGCGAATTCGCCAGATAAAGACAGTCGCAATAGGCTGCTATTGTTGCAGTCAGGTCTTTATAATGAGAATATTGTCGCAGTCGCAATTTTATTATGGGAAAATTGTCGCAATCTTAACTTTAAAAAATTGTCATGACTTTACAATTGGGAAATTATAGCAGATTTACTATGGGAATCCGCTGTTTGTGAATTCGACAGTCGAATTCGCACCTTAGCGAATAACCCCCAGAGTGTTGCAAATGCACTTCAGCAGGGGAATGCACTCAGCAGGGGAATGCACTCAGCAGGGGAATGCACTCAGCAGGGGAAATCAGCCCCTTTTGCTCATGATGAATACCTTAAGTGTTGACAAATCTGGGGTGAAAAGGTGTTTGTACATATACGTCCAGAATAAGCTTTCAAATTGAGTGCAAATTTACCACATCGCAGAAAATAAAGGTCGTTGGAGAATTGGTGAATTTTTGTAAATTTACACATCTTTGTGACAATTTGCACTTTCAAAGTCTGGTGCTACAATTAATGTGCAAAGATTATTTTTAGACTGCTCATGGACAGTGTGTTTTGAAAGATTGCCATGGAGGTTATTCATAACGTGCTTGTGAAAAGGTTATAGGGGTTATTGAATAAAATGAGAATTCAACTGTCGGAGTGGATTTTCATCACTTCAGGTTGCTACACTCTCTACTTCTTATTAACTAAACAGAGGATTCCCATAGTGGATTTGCGACCATGACAGTAGCATTCTATTGTGTAGTATGTGAATATGGGGAAGTGGTGAATTCACACCTTTACGTGACAGTTTGGACTTTAGTCAATAACCCCTATGTTGGAAGCCTTTTTTCAATGAAATTCTATTTTTTTCCATTGTGTTGATTCCAGCTGCAGATAAACAATACATATACAGTTATGTCCATATATACTGGGACACTGACACAATTTTTTAAACCTTTTTACTGAAACATATTCAAGCTATAGTTATATAATGGACATGGACATAAAGTCCAGACTTTCAGCTTTCATTTGAGGGTATCACATTCAAATTGATGAAGGGTTTAGGAGTTTCAGCTCCTTAACATGTGTCAACCTGTTTCTAAAGGGACCAAAAGTAATTGGACAATTGACTCAAAGGCTGTTTCATGGCCGGGTGTGGGCAATTCCTTTGTTATGTCATTCTCAATTAAGCAGATAAAAGGCTGGAGTTGATTTGGGGTGTTGTACTTACATTTGGAAGATTTTGCTGTGAAGAAAACATGCGGTCAAAAGAGCTCTCTATGCAGGTGAAGCAATCCATCCTTAAAGGAACACTCCGGCCAAAATTGAAAAAAATGCATGTGTTAGTAAATACTAATTACTAATGCATTTTATTTTCAATTTTGCCCCTAAAATGAAATATCTTGCCTGTTTAGAAGCACTTCCGTGTTTAGGATTCCATCTTCATCTATGTCGCCGACTCTTAAGGTGTCCTGGAGCTGAAACTCTTCACAGCCGCAATCCTCTCCTTTCAGCGTGTAGCCTGGCGTCAGCATCTCCTAATAGAAGCCATGTAATGGCTTGGGCATGCATGGCTTCCAGCGGCACTGGTTCACTAGTGTTTCTTGATGATGTGACACAGAACAGAAGCAGCCAGATGAATTCTGAGGTATTCACAGCCTACTGTGTGTTCAAATCCAGCCAAACTGATTGGTCAGCGTTTCATAATACAGATGGACAACGACCCAAAACATAAATCCAAAGCAACCCAGGAGTTTATTAAAGCAAAGAAGTGAAATATTCTTGAATGGCCAAGTCAGTCACCTGATCTGAACATAATTGAGCAAGCATTTCATTATTAAAGACTAAACTTCAGACAGAAAAGCCCACAAACAAATAGTAACTGAAAACCACTGCAGTAAAGGCCTGGCAGAGCAATAAAAAGTAAGAAACACAGCGTCTGGTGATGTCCATGAGTTCAAGACTAAAGGCAGTCATTTTCAAACAAGTATTAGAAATTAACATTTTATTTACAATTATTTAATTTGTCCGATTACTTTTGAGCCCCTGAAATGAAGGGTTTGTTTTTAAAAAAGGCTTTAGTTCCTCACATTTTTGTGCAATCATTTTGTTCAACCCACTGAATTAAAGCTGAAAGTCTGAACTTCAACTGCATCTGAATTGTTTGTTCAAAATTCATTGCGGTAATGTGTAAAGCAAATGTAGAAGCAAAATTAGAAAAATGTTGTCTCTGTCCAAGTATTTATGAACCTCACTGTAATTCCATTACCTGTTTAGTGTCACTTTAAATTTCCCATTCTGACTTTATCTAGCACTGCACTTTATTCTACCCCGGTATATAAAAGGTCTGAAAATCCATTAGGCTCCAACCATGTACTGATAAAAAATCTAGATATTAAATAATGCCTTAAGAAATCACAGTTAAATGTAATCAGTACATTATCATTCTTATTGTCTGTTCATACCAGACTCTTCTATTCATAATAGGCAATTTAAACTAGGTCGATTATATTTGAAACCACTATTTCGAATGCATGTTATATATTTTATATTAGCACAATACATTTGCCAGAGACGTGATTATGATGCAGACTCCCCTACATTCGGAAAAGTAAAGAATCTCCTACAGCTTGTGCCAACAGCCGGGCATTGAGAAAAATTCTGAGACCAAAAAATAGTTTCATACTAATAAAGCTGTTTGCTCAGAGATGTCTGATACACTGAGTGGGAGTGCCTGCAGTGAGGGATTAATGCTACATCACATTAAATTGGCACAGCTTTGGCAGGTTATTTTTATTATGTTGTTTTATGAACACTTGTCAGTATCTGTTCTTGTAATGTGAATTATTCCTGGATGCTCAAACATTGTTATACATGGAGTTAATTTGCACATTATATCAACTTCAAAATGAATCTTTGGAGAAAAAAACTTATTTGAATACATATACAAATGTACACACCCCTTTTTATAATTTATGATTATGTAAGGTGTGGTCCCTTTTAGACAGAACCTGTTTACTTAGAGGTGAATTCCTGAATTGGGAGGGGTCTTGATTTTTTTTTTTTTTAAACAGCACCGCCTTTTTCTTTCCTTTCCCCCATCTGATCTCTCATCCTACTCAATTATTCCTTTTCCACAGGTTCCCACTCTTCCTTCTGTGCTTCCACATTCTTCCTTTCTCTTTTCCCCTTGTCCTACCAACCTCTCTATATCATGCCCCCCTTCTTTCTTCCCCCTTTCTTCCTGCGTCCTCTTCTCCTCCTCTATTAGGTCCTCCCACCTATTAATTGCTGGCAATTCATATATGTTTGATTTAATAATTTCCATTCCCATATCTCCTCATCCCTCTTAATCCTCCTTTCCATTCTTCCCCACCACCTTCATTCATTGTGATTTTCATTTCCTTGACTGGTCTTCTCTTTCTTCTTTTTACTTGAAATTCTTTACCTCCTCCTCCCTTGGTCACCTTCTTTACTTCTTGCCTCATCTCCTCCTCCAAATATAGCCATGCTGCCACAAAGTTGTGCCATACCCTGGACATGTTTTATATGTGTGACCGTACACTTGAGCATGAGTTACACCAATATCAGTCTGTATTCCTATATTCCTCTTGCCATGTCTATTTTTCTCATATATTTACTTTATCTTACACTTATTTTAGTAAAGTGGCAGTACAGCCTCCACACCCAGAGGGGGCCTAACTACCTCAGCACTAGAAGTCCTTCCTACCTATCCTATCCTTCCTATCCAACCCATCAAACTTAATTCATGACATCTCAGTTTTTTCCCACCATTTTTTACTTCCACACTCCTCCTTTCTTTAGTTCTTATGTGTGGATTTCCTTTTGAATTTATTTTATTCAACAGTCTCCTCCTCTTTGACTCTAGGTGGCAGCTGCCATATTGTGCCTCAGATAAGCACATGCACAAGTTTATTGACAGACCCTAGTTATAGAAAAGCTATCTATTGCGTTAATTACAGTGTGAACATTTAAATGCTTGTTTGTCTTTTCTGAGCAATATTTTTTTTAACTAATTATAACTCTATCATATGGGTGCCATTGTTTTCCTCTACAAGAGCAATAATAATAAACTAAATGTTTATTTTTTATTCTAATTTTTCATTTATCTTATGTAATTTTACATTGTGCTTCCGACCACAGGCCTAAATTTATTTATAGAACTTGCTTATCTAAATGAGTAATTTATATGGACCTTATTTGATGTAATCTCATAGTGTTGTTATATACAATTCTTTATCTGTCAAGCTGTTTTGGCATGGTATACAAATCTGTTTTTTCTTTATGTTGTCCTATTTCTTTAAATATTTCCAATGACCCATGTAAAAGTTATAATGATCACCTGAGTTTTAGGGTATTATAGAAAGGATGGGTACATTTCTGTATTGAAATGTACCAAATCAGAGTAAAGAACTAGTGAAAATAAAGGTCAAGTCCTTAAGCAGTTAATAAACTGTTGTTTTTTTTGTTTTTTTCAGTAAATGTCCAGGGTAAAATAAGGTCAATAAACGTTCCGGTTTCTAGTTAACCCCCTCCATGCCATCTGGGATCCTTTTCTGAATAGTTAGCTTCTATCACCTATTTAGATCAGTTCTGTTTTATTAGGTATTAGTATCAAAACAGAAAAAGTCTTTCCTTTTCCGTTATATTTTTTAGTTTACTGGCCAATTATAGTTTGTTACTTACTATTGCTAATTGTATTTTATTGAAAGGAATTAAGAATGTTAAAATCAACTTTGATCATTCACTGAGTATCTGCCCAATTATCATCTTTTCCCCAAAGGATTTTAAGTTTAAGATATAGAAGTGGATTAGATATATGCATCTACATGGTTTAATGTACCATATTTCCAGCCAAGAAGGTACTGTATGTCATTCAGTTTAATTACAGAAGTGGATTTTTTTCTACTGTCAGAAGTGTTTTGATTAAACTGTCTCCGTATATTCCTAATTATGTTAAAACTGCTGATGACTACCCCTTTGGATCCAAACTGAAATGGTGTATAGCAAAATATATATCTTTTAGTGGCAGTGGTCTAAATTACAAGACTTTAATGTTTGTTAATAAAATGTACCCTGCTTAAATAGAAAAGAACTAGTAGGTCACCAAGATGTTTTTTTTTTTACCCTTCTTGTAATGTATCATGGCTTCAAAATGCTTTACGACTGCAGTTATCTTCAGGGCATGATTTCAAATTTATTAAAGGCAACATTATAATTTGGTATTAGTCTCAGGCAGCAGGTTTCAATTAGCAATTGCTCATAAAGGTATTGCAGTATAAACAACAACTTTTTCTTAAAGGGATATTATTTTCCTTTTTTTAGACATCTATTAATGGGATTGTTTTGATTTGTGTAACCAAGCGTGCAGTTTTCATAAAATGTAACATTTTCTGTCTTTGCCAGGTGTCTTATCTTAAAGTGGAGTGTTAGGTCCATATATTACTCAGCCCAGCAAAAGCATTGGATTTTCTGTGGCAAATGCTAAGTATTTGACCCAGAACTTCAGATAGATATAATCACCCTGCTTCCCTGTCAGTTAACAGTAACTTGTGAGTTAGGGGTGAGGAGTGCCAGAGGAGCTATCACTGACCCCTCAAACCAGATCTGTCAAATTTGAGGATATGATTGGAGGAACTGCAATCTACAATTCCCCATGTTGCATTTCAGTGACAATGGTCCAGGAAAGAAGAAGAATATATCCTAGTTATGTGTAGTTCTCAGGCAAGCACTTTTTATGGTATATTACCACCTATGGTAGGTAACAGGTTATGGATATTTAAACATCTGTTGTTAAAATCAGGGCTGTGGAGTCGGAGTTAGTTTTGGTTGGAGTCGGAGTCGGTAGAAATGTACCGACTCCGACTCCAGCTTTAAAATAAAGTATTAATATTTCATAATTGAATTTTATAAATGGTACTCAAATATATATGTTCTATCAAACTATGAACAACAGTGATAAGCAGTTCTGCTGGAGATAGAGACATTTCTTACTTCTTGTTTGTCACTGTTCTACACTGCCCTTATGTATTCTTATACTTGGTTACTTTGCCACTAACCCATGTTAGTGTAGAGAGGTTGTTCTATGCTCTCAAAATAATTAGATCAGATTTAAGGGCATCCATGAAGGAGGATCTGACAGAGGC
>WMED01011530.1:0-15218 GCA_019650415.1 Pipa parva
TGCAAGGCAGTGTAGTATGGGGCATGTTGGGTGTTGTGGGGCAGTGTAGTATGGGGCATGTGGGGTAATATGGGGGCTACACAGTATGGCAAAAAGTGAGGCTGGGTCAGCATAGTATCTGGAAAGTGAAGGTTGGAGCACCACAATATGGAAAAAAGGGTGGGAGAAAGGAACTTAAAAATTGCACACACTACCTTGCACCACTTTAAAACCTCAGTATTAACATTAAATTGCAATGTTGTCACACTTTGCAATAAAGTAGTGGATTTTCGGTTGCAGTTTGGGTGCTCATTCTTATACACTGCCCTATATGAAGAGTTTACTTGCTATTAAAAATGGCAGAATACTTAGTTTACACAGTGGTGATATTTCAGATAAAAAATTTGAAGCCACTGGATAATGTACCTTTCCATCAGTAATGAAAGAAAAACAAAGGAAAAAACAAAGCATAGACAGTTTGTCCCATTTTGCAATCCATTCATCAGTCAAAATAATGCCCTTGTAATATGGAATATTCAGCAGTAGATGTCAAACTTATCAGTTTGGCACCAAAGTTAACATATAAGACAGTATATGTTACAATGGTCTATAGGCTCATAGTTGAGGCAATAAAATTTCAGAACTTTTTGAGGTATGGCAAGGGAATACTGGATATAATGGTTATACACTGTACAATCAAAACCAGGATTGCCATGTACTGTAAGAAAAAAAAAAAAAGGAAAGGTGTCAATATTACTACAGGGAACAAAAGATGAATTGCAGGGTATTTAAACTATTTTAGATTTAGTATCGACAAAGAGAGATTATGTGTCTGTAGGAGAAACCTGGATCTAGCTGTCTTTTATTGGTATTAAAAAGGTTCAAATTTCATATTTTTAGCTGGTATTTTATATAGATGGAAATGTATAAACGAAACTCAATAGTGAGCACAACAGAAGAAATAGATTTAGGAGTTCTCATTACATACTAACTGAAAAGTCAACTGGTGAGAACTCTGAGACCTCACCTTACATTTGTCTTTATTTCTGGATGTCCTATTCAAAGAAACCATTTGTAGGAATGCAACTAAAATGGTGCATGTCCTCAATAACAAATCATATCTGGAAACATTTAAAGACCTTCTGTACTCTTCAAGTACAGTGTAGGTGGTTTGATTCCACTTATACCTCACTTTTTTATGGGAAACAAAGCTCCATAATTTAGCCCTTGAACTATTATCTATTATTTTCTAGCTAATACTGGACCCATTAAAGTAAAGGGCCAGGAGCCACTCTCGTATGAAGGTAATTTACTAAAATGTTACTACTGGGGATCAGTTTTTGTACTGGGGCCCATACCTTTGTATAACCACCTCTACTTTCCTTCATCACCGTTATCTATATTCCTCACTCACAGTCAACAGCTACACCTTTCATTAAAAAGCCAAAACATTTAAGGGGGTTATTCACTAAAGTCTGAATTGCTGCATATAGGTGTGAATTCGCCAGCTAAAGACAGTTTGTTTGTCAATTATTTATACAAGATGGTTTGTAAATAGAATTATGGGAAAATTGTCGCATTGGCAGCTTTAAAAATTGCCTGGGTCGCAACTTTACATTGGGAAAATTGTCACAGTTGTGGATCTGCTATGGGAATCTTCAATTTGAGAATGACAGTCGAATTCTCACTTTACTGAATAGCCCCCTTACTGACTCCCTCTATCTGTCTGCAACATCTTGCAATCACACCATTGCAAATTTCCATTTCTTCAGTGAAAAATCAGATAGAAATAAACTCTTTGATAAGAATTATTGCCATAGATTTCAATCCTCTTACTTTCTCAATTTCCACCTGCCTTATATGTTTCATGTGCAATTGCACAATATTCTTACTTTCCTCAGAACCCTTTACCAATGTATAATTCAAAAGCAAGTATAGAACAGAACAATTGAAGCTTGTATTTTATAGGTACTGTAAATGACAACTTCAAATGTGCTCTTCTGAAAACACTAATATTAAATGTAGCTTTTATATTGGGCAACCAGTACTTGGGCACTGTGCAAAATGATAAATCATCTCCCTACTGACCCCCACATTAACAAATATCTGTTCTAGATTAGCTTCCTTGAAAGTGCATTATATAATAAAATCCTCTATACATTAGTCTTGTTTTATTTGTCTGAACACAATTTACAGCATTTAACAAATTGTTACCTTCACAGTTTCCTCCTTCTTGCTTGCCGGCTTTTTTTCAATTTCATCCAGTAGGGCTTCTGCTTGGTAGAGCCAAGTGCTTATGTGAGCAACATTCTCATCAAAAATCTCCATCTGATTCTGATGATTCTAAACAAACATAGGAAGGATGATTGCCAAAAAAGTGTTGAACTGAAGGACAGATAAAGAATTTTAACTACAACACAGATAATAAAGAATAACATATATGTTATGAATATACTGAATGCTGGAATATCACATTTTGATTGTACATGGAATAAACAATCAGCAAACTTCAAGTTGCTTTCTTTTAAAGAGGATGATTATATCTCTCACATATTGGTCTGTGTGTTTGTTACAACACAACTTTCTGAAATCCCCCAAAGAGAGAGGTAGGAAAGGGGACAGAGAAATTCTCACTGTTCCTGTGAAAGAACAGAATCACGTGGTTGAAACAAATTTGGAACAAATTGTGTTATCTCGGGCTTTCTTGGAGTACTGCCATTTTCCATAGGCTAGTCACTAAATCACTAGTCTGAATGAATGCACAGTCAAGTCATATGTCAAGATCTATTGTAAGAACTTTGATCTGAGGTCAAAATCAATTACTGAGCTTTAAAGGACCAGTAGTAACATCAGAAAAACAAAACTGCTGTTTAGATTCACATGACCGTTATTCCCATGAAGTAAAATGTCATATTTGAAGTTGAATTCCTGAATTTTATTGGTTAGTGTCTGCATGGTTTTATGTTTATCTTGGCTGGTCACAGCAAAATTGTGCTTTCTGGGCACTTCATGAATATGTATTATCTACAGTTCCATGGGAACAGACAGAAATAGGCTGGGTAAGTTTACGTGACAGAAAAAATAATATCTGAAAATCACAAGATAATAAAATAAGTAACAGCACCATTCAAAGGGCCAGAGCACTCAATTATTGTTAATGCTAAAATCACACCATGGTTTTGAAACACAAAGTTTGTTAACTATGCCAGTACTGAGCAGGATGTACCATCCTACAATACAGAGATATTACCCCATTTGGTAATTTTATACCGGTAACTCTGGCCCCTTTTCCACTACAGCAAGAAATAGCTCACATCTTACTGGACTTGGCAGCACATGTGAGCAATGAGTTGCAGGTGCATTTAGTTCTTATAAGGCCAGTAATATCTTATGAAAGGCATTCCAATTCTTGCAATGTTTCTATAAGCATGGAAGACAATTCCATGCAGTTCTGTTTAGGATGATACACAGTGCTCTTTAAAAAACTAGTAAAAACAAAAGAAATTATAAAATGTAATAGATGTTTTCCTACCGAAAACTCAGAGTCAGTCCGATTAATGAAGAAAGTTCATATTAACTCAGGGGAGCAAAAGCATAGCTTTTACAAAAATGTAAACATGCATTTTACTGCAAAAACTATTCTAATTTTCCTTCCAACAAATTCCCATTAGTGAACAAGATAAATTAATAAATAGCAGGAGTGTTTACTCACTAAAAGTGTGCTACACCAGTCCTCAGTCCAGGTGCGGACCCTGCTCCAGCCAGCATTAAGAACACACAGTTTCTCTTCCAAGACTGATTCGCTTCCCTCCACCAAGCACTGCAGAGCAGCACTGCTTTCAGTTACGCTGTTGAGATCAGCTTTCCGCCTCTCTAGCTCTTTCAGTACATTCTGCAAAATCACAGAGTGACTTTATTCAATGCATGTAGACAAGCTTTTCCCCCACAAAGAAGCACTCTTGGAGCTGGCTGATTTTATATGTTATTCTACATACCAGACTGTTAAAAGTAAAACCAAAAGGCTTGTAGAATTCATTATTCACATTAAGAACTTCTGCTCTGAGAGAGAAACAAGGTAACAGTTTCTATTCTTTAAACTTAAAATCTAAGACTCTCCAGAAAGCCAACTGTTGTTCAATGCCCTGATTTCAGGGATACTTAAAAGTTGCTTTTTTTTTTTCTTAATGCAGTTCCATGCTTTCTACATACTCACACACACATATGATGTATGTATGTATGTGTGTGTATATATATTATATATATATATATATATATATATATATACACACAAAAATGAGAATTGCAATATTTTTGTGATACCTTTTTTATTGGACCAACAGTCTTTTTAATAAATGAGCTTTCGAGTGGTTTGTCCTCCCTTCATCAGGTTCAAGACAATACTAAGTACAGGCAAGAAGGTATTCTACTGAGAGAACGGACTATAGAAAGCAGTCATAAATATACTTGTCATGAGGGGGGGTTTGAATAAGAAAGAAGTGGTCGACAGTGTCAAATGCAGAGGATAGGTCAAGGAGAATTATAACAGAAAAGTGACCTTTTGGCAACCTGAGATCGTTTGCAAGTTTACAAAGAGCGGTCTTCGTAGAGTGCCCTGGCCTAAAACCAGACTGCAGTGGGTCAAGGAGATGGTGCGCATGCAGAAAGTTAGTAAGGCAAGTACAGGCAAGATGTTCTAGAAGTTTAGAAGCCAGTGGCAAGACATCCACCCCCCTCCCCACCCAGCTTCAATTTACAACACCTGATTGCTTTATGCTGCAATAATTTGTTTTTGTGAGTATGTTTTTGTACCTGTTTCTCAATCTCACTATCATAAATTTATATGATGGAAAATTATATATGTATTTGTTTGCTTTTAAGCTATGAGTTTCTCTGTACCAAGGAATTCCACCACCAAACCCCCTCAGTTTTTTGCATCTGTGAACACAACCAATCTACCCTGATTAGATAGATAGATAAGATAGATAAAGTGCAATATAAGGTGTAGTAACAGTAAATGAAAAAAAAATAGAAAATTATAGAAACAGAAATCATAAAAAAGAAGGAATGTGTAATATTCTATATGCCAGACCACAGCACAAATGCTTTCCATCCAGTAAAATCTCATTTTTTAGAACGTGGCAGATGTAGTTTGCTATTTATTTACTTTTAATAAAGTCAATGTTACTTTGATAACCCTTCTATAAATAATAATATGGAATATAAAATGTGCCATAAAGAGTTTAAACATTCATTACCCAGCTGGATTCTAGAGCAGCTAAGCCACAACAGAGCTCAAAAAGTGACATTCAATAATTTGGCCACAATTAACTTCAGCTGCTTAATTTGCAAAAGTTCTTAATTAAAGCAATAGCTCAATGTGTGTTTTCCTCTTTCAGTTTCAATGGAAAATGCAATTTTGGTAATGATATAAAATTATTAACACATCAATGTGAAACTAAACTTGGGTAAGATATCAATATTAATAAATAAAACAACATGTAATTGTTGTATGTATGTTTTAATAATACACCAGAAGCGTCATCAGCATGCTGAAGCACTAAATATTTCTTTTTCCACATCTACCAACTACACAGAAATATATTGCTTCTCTATCCTTTTATCTACACTGTGGTACAGTTTGGGGCTTTAGATCACAATCAAGATATAGAGCAGTGACGGTGATCCTTTTTGGGACCAGGTGCCGAAAAAGTGATGTCACTCACCAGCACTGTCCCCCGAAGTGCTGGTGCTGATGAGTGATGTCATCGTACCTGTGTTGGGGAAGGAGCAGTCCTTCAACGTAGGCTGCAGATCCGATCTGAAAACTGTCAGGTCAGCGGCCTACATTGAAGGCACTGGTGGTGATGGCGAGCGTGCAACCATAGTGCCACTTCCCCATCTCATATGTTCAACAAATTCTGCATTGTGGTGAATTTAAATCCACTTTGGATGCCTATGCAGGTTGCAGAGCTCCTCACATTACTTCAGATATTAATCAAGCACTGGAGTCTGTTGAAGTAGCCAGTTTGGCAAATCATACTGGGTCAAATTCACTCATTTGACTTTTCCAGATCAAAGTGGTGAAGTAGTTGGTTAATGGCATAAGTAGTTGGCTCTGATGTGGCATAAGGTGATTCAAAAATGACAAAGAATGCTGGTCAAAAGTGACAACATGAACTAGGGATATAGTGACATAGAAAGAGATGCAATATTCTGTTTATACAGTTAGTGGGGCATTACTATACAGGACTCCGCAACTTGCTGTTGTTTGGCTACCCTTGCCACACTATGAAAGAAAAAGGGGTATTGAATTTGATAAGTGTATTTACACCAGTTGAGCTCGAGTTATGAACATTTCATAAAAATTTATAAGGGGCAAAGGGGAAAAAAAAAGTACCCACTCTGTGTAATAAAACACCCGAAATTAAATTTTCCAGTGCATTTACATAAAACAAGTTGAAAGAAGTTTCATTACAGACTGATAAGCAAAGCTGACTTACAAGGATCTCTTGTTTGATCTGTTAGAATATGGGTGGATATGTATAAACACAAATTTTATCAAATGTTTTATTAGCAAAACTGTAATTAATTATTTGTGAGAAATAAAGGTTAATAGCCAGCCCTCCCCCACTGTTATACACAGGGGGTTATTCACTAAAGTCCGAATAGTTGCGTATATGTGCGAATTTGCCAGATAAAGAGGGTCACAATAGGCTGCTACTATTGCAGTCGCGTCTTTATAATGATAATATTGTTGCAGTCGCGAATTTATTATGGGAAAATTGTCGCAATCTTAACTTTAAAAAATTGTTGCGACTTTACAATGGGGAAATTGTCACGGATTTGGCATGGAAATGCGCTGTTTGAGAATCCGACAGTCGAATTCGCACCTTAGTGAATAACTCCCACAGTCTTTTAGGAGGATGAAATCACTCAATGACAGTGACACTGCGATTTGACTGATTAGAATTTTAGCTAATCACAATACTTTCACAATATTTCTTACAAAAATTAGACATCGGTTATTGCCTATTAGTCATACAAATGTTACTGAATTAGTAGGCCATATTTCAGAAATAAGTCCTTACTTTAGCCCAGGCAATTTCTACATCCAGATCTACACTCAGATTGCCTGCAGTGGATTTTTGTACTAGTTCAGATTCTGTGGAAGAAAGCCACTCTGACAGAGAGGCAGAATCTCTCTTTAGCTTGTCAGAAATATGAAAAGCACGCTCCAATTCCTGCTTTCCTTCTGTAACCTAAACAAAAAAGGAGAAGCAAGCAAACAAAAATGATAAAGAAATGTAAAGTAATAGATTAAACCATTCTGTTTATCTTTTTCAGAATTTTCCTCTTGAAAAATGTAAGAAGTGCAAAAAAAAAAAAAATTTGCTCAGTCATTTTTGCTAAATGCAGCATCATATCCTGGGGGATAGAGAACTACCAATATTTCTTTTCAGCCGAGATTCTGGTACCAATCATTCATTCAGCATCACCAAATGAAACTTCAGAAAAATAACCAATGTGTATTTAAAAATGAAAAAACAAATCCAAAAAAACTCAAGCTGCTCAACTATATATTAGTAGGGGATAAACCCAATTTATTGCTGAGTGGTTAAAAAAAAAAAAATCACACACCTGATGTAGGTGGCCAGCCAAAACAGTGAGTGATTTATTTTTTTTACCACTCTCCATAAGGTGCGGTGAGGATTTTTTTTATACATTTAAAAATGAAACCATTATCTTATCTACACCAAATATCCAACACTAGTTTGCTGCTAGCAAAAACTTGAGGAATACCGTGTATTAAATTGCACTGTGCTCCTATGAAAATCTATAAGCATACAATTGCCTGTAGAATTATTGCATATTAAAAATAACCATCATTTACCTTACAAGAATATTTGATCTTAGACAAATATATATTTTTTCACCAACCTGAGCGCCTAGATCATTATACAGAAGCTTTAACGCAGTCAGCTGTTCGTCCATCAGTTTCGGATTATCAGTCTGCTGCTTCTGCACTATCTGCCTTCCTGTCTTTATAACAGTCTCTACTTCCAGCTTAACTTCACTTAATGTTTTATATAGTTTCTGAAAGACAATCGAATGCATTAGAATAAGTCAAACTACATGGCTAAACTATTGAAATACCTGAATAATATAGCACACCATTACATTTTTTGATTTCTAAATATGGTCAAATAAAGGGATACTATCAAAGAAATGTATAAATTTTGCAAATATGCCTTACTAAGTTAAGGGTATTAGAGTTTGGAAAAAAACTGTATTTACACTTATCTTCATATCATTCCTTTCAAATATATATAAAAATAGAATTTAACCTTCACATTACTATTACTAATTGAGAAGCCTGTAAATAAACACATATGTGCACAGCGCCATGCATTTACATTATATCAGTTTCTATATGTTCACATACTGTGCACTCCAAATGCACATCAACTGCATCAGATGAATGCCCAAGTTCTTGCACCACAAAGAGAAAAATAATTAAGAATTTTTGGTAAAATCAAAATGTCTCATGGGTTGACATTTTCTCTTTAAGTTAAAGAATTTTGATCATTTTGAATATTACAAATGACCTTTGCAATTAAAAAAAAAAAAATGACATTTTGGTGAGAAATTTTACTTTGTTTTCTTTCATAAATGACATTGTCAAGTCCTACACATAACTACCCTGTTTCCTCGAAAATAAGACTTACTGCAACTTTTTCCAACCTTAGAAACATGCGACCTCCCATGAAAATAAGACCTAGCTGCAGTAAAGTACTGGAAATATACTGTACAGTACCGAGTATCCCAGAAAATAAGACATACCCCAAAAATAAGACCTAGCAAGTCTTTAGGAGCAAAAATTAATATAAGACCCTGTCTTATTTTCGGGGAAACACGGTATTATTAAGACTCCATTTAAATATATTCAGATAATAAAAGGGGGTCAAATCCAGAATAATTAACTACTTAGTATAAAGAACGGAGAGAAAATAAAGAAACTTTTAAAATTGTGCTTACTTACCATGCATCCATCCAGATGTGTTTGAATGACCTCTGGGTTAATATCTTTTAAATCAAGGACACCAAGCTCAGTTCTGACCCCTTCAAGAACACGTTTACAATCCAACATTCTCTGTTCAAAATTTGCTGGTTTTTGGAAAAGCTGGAATTTGGTAGAAACTTCCCGAAGTTTTCTCTTTAAAAAAGGTTAAAATTCACAATAAATGTTGGATATTTTTATAAAATGATTTGAAGCATGTGTAATCCTTAATGAATACTTGCCCATTTAACTTATTGCATAACTCACCTCTTTAAGCTTTATGACTTTAGACCCAATCACAGGCCCTTGCACATTCTAAAGCCTACTTGTGATTACTGAACATACCACTGACATTTGTACAGTTTTTGGGGTAAAAATACAATAACCTAAGCATTACATACACCTTAAAATAAAAAACGTGAGCCAGTTTTTATATTTTGATAAAAGCTTATCATTCAATACTCACTCTCCACCAGCTAACTAATCTGACTTCACCAATTTCAATCATATGGGGATCCAGTTCACCAAAGTTATTTGTTCACCCAAGGAAAGAAGCCTTCCCATGTCTAAGTTTTCCTACAGATAAAAACCATTTAGAAGAAAATGGAACAAAGCTTCCCAAAACGGAACACAGACAATGCTCAATCATCATCGTGATCACATTCCCCAAGGCACAGAACCTTATATAGGGTCAAGAGTGACCAAGTGACAGTTTAGTCAAACAGGCTCGTGTAGTAGCTATCATGAAGTTGATATACAGCTATCAAACATCCAGGTAAAGCCACATGAATTCTATGAGATTGTGGGAGTGTTTCACATACTACCTTTACAATCTCCATAAAATATTTCTACACACTAGATATATATATAGCTAATAGCTATGATATTTTTCCTCTGTAATTAAATGATTTTTTAAAGTTTTATGTACTTCTGCCCTTCATATTTAAGGCAAAAAACTATACACTTACAGGCACTGTAAAACTAAAGTACTATTATTTTGCAGAAAAGGTAGGGGAGGAAGCATAGCAATTTAAAGGACAGCATTTTTTTTTCTTAGAATATCAAACAACTAGACAAAGGTCTAGTTTAACATCCCCACTGCTTTGTTTACTATAATTTCTCTTTCAAACTATCAATACAGCTCTCTCCTTCCCATTGTCTCCAAACAGCTTAAAAAATATCTGGATTACAAATGAGCAGCAGACTACAACTGTACTATACTGCAGATAAAAGTTGCCAAATCCAAGGCCTACTTCTCAGTCCTCATTCTTTATCATCTCCCTGCAGCTTTTGAACCAGTTGGCAACTGTTTTCTCCCAAAACCACTACAATCTTTGGTTTTTGAGACAATGATCTTGTAAGCATATAGATTAGCATGTCACCTGCTAACTACACTGGTAGTGTCCTGGGAAGATTTACATTAAAAGACACAAGCATCAGTCCATCAGCATGTCTGAGAAACATTATGCTTATTTTGAACATAATTTCTAAAATACAAAAGCCTTACCTGAAGCACATCCAGCTGAGATCCACCTCGTGGGGATTTTCCATCTGGAGCGGCTGGTGGCAGAGGCCGTAAACTCCTCCGTAGTTCTTCTAGTGATGCTTCATGGGCACTGATGTCAGCCTGTATTTTCTGTAGAAAATGGAAATCCATGTCACAACTGTTACTATTTATATTTAGATATGAGGCAAATGGCTCAAACTTTTACAAAAATGTAGGATATATACTCTTTGTACACTTAATATACCCTAAATTCTTTAGGAAATATACTAAAAATGACAGTTGTCTACCGAGCAAACAAATGTGAAAGGGTCACTGCTTTGTATTTGAAAATGGAATCCAGGTTAAAGTGCAAGTAAAGTTATTGACCAACAATACATATATATTATATTTAAAATGTAGAAACATAAACTTAATAATTGAAAATTAAAAACGATTTTGTGTTTTTGAGTTCTCACCTCTTAATCAAGGAGCCTTTCTCCTCAGCATTTCTGTGTACTTGCATTTCCTGTATAGTGCCCAGAAGTCACATCCCCATAATGAGGTCACACAATGACTCATTCTGCTAGTGCATGTTTAGTAATCTGATACTTTCCTTTCACTGCACAAGCCCTGCAGCATTGAATTCCGACCAGATAGTGCCGGTTTTTAAGATAGAATGTGAGAGGGGTGGGGGGGGGGTGGCCTCATACTCTACAGTAAGGAGGAATATTTTACAGAGGGATAACAAGTGTTGCAGAGTGAAAAGGTGAGTGAGGATTTCATTAATCGTTTTTCCACTTTACAATACTTTAATGGGACAACCTTTATAAATAGGGTTTACTTACACTTTAAGTTTCTAAGTGGTAAACATCATGTCAGCTATTTAATACCTCCTGCAGAGCTCTATTAAGCTTGTCAACACTTTGCATTTTAAACTCTTCTCATAATGCAAAATTATAGAATCAGTTTAGTTATGTAGAAGAATTTAAAGAAACTATTTCAGTGGTAGATTTACAAAAACATAGAGCACCAATACAGTGTTGGCACTTGCAAAATATTAAAAGTTTGATTGTGCTAAATGTGACTGGCCAGGTTTATGATAATGATCTTCTCTAAATGCCAATGTTTAACCTATGCATATTGTCAGGTGGAACTTGTAAGTCTAAGGCTACACCTGCCCTTTTTTTATATATATATCAAATATAAAGTAGTGTTCCTACTGTTCTGTACTGGAGGGTCTTAAGGCAATAGATCACTGCTGCTTTTATACTTTTGTCACTGTACCAGATCAGTTCAAATAGAAAAGAAGGAGCGTTGCAGCATTTGTGTAGCTTAGCTACTGTGCGTTAATGCATTGTTTTCACAGTACAGCTGCATGTGGTGCAACAATGCCTCAAAATGCATGCAACAGTCTTCAGTGGGCCACTGCTCATTACTGCTTTACGGATTTTTCTAAACACTAACGCAACATAAACTAAAATTATATGTTTTTGCTGCAGTTTTTGTGCTTACATCCACATCCAATCTTAAGATGGCATTATGTGGCTTAACTCTCTCTCTCTCAGGAGAAAGGCCCTACGTATATTAGGAGTAGTGCCTATACCTTTAAATACACAACGGTTTCTTGAAGGAACACTTTATTCACAGCACACCAAACAGTAGCACATTTGAAACTTATAGTAGTGACATGTGAGACCCTGCTCGGAGTGTCTAACCTTCCATACAAAACACCCGGGTACACTAACCCCACTGCACTCCTTTATGGGAAAGCTACCCTTCTGTAGCTGTGCTAACTATCACTTCTGAAGTGATCTTTGCTATAGCTCTGCTAATTATTTTATCAGACAGGCACCTACCACCCTTCTGTGGAGGCCCTGGAGCATAAAGTCAAAGACTTTTAGTTCCTAAACAGCAGCTTATATTAACTCCTTACCAAGATAAACATATTAATAAACACATTTTCTGAATGCAGTAATTATGTTCTCCACTAGATGGAGTCACTACATAACCTTATCAAATTATACTTATTGAACACATTGCATAAATCATAATGCATAATGCTCTTTTACATAGAACACTATTTAGGAAATGGAATATCTAATTCCATTTTCCTACACTTGTATTACATTACTAACTGTATATTACAAAATGAAGATTATATTAGTCAGCAGTGATCATTATTCTAATATAAGCTTATGTATCTGTAGGTAGTTTTATGCAGGATTATGAATGGTATATAGCAATGACAACTATTTTATTTCTGTTTCTCTATAACTACATTTTTATTTTACTTTTTTAATTTTTTTTTTATAATAGATTACATTTCTGTTATAAAGATACCCTGGGTCTTAGTCATAAAGTAAGACTAGGCTGCTATGCTGGTAAAGAAAGTACAAGCAAATAATTTATTAAACAAACACAAAAAGTTATTTTTTCAGAACTGATATAAATGTTTTTCTATGCTAATCTACCTTACTGCACATATTATACATTATTTTTAGGCAGAAACAAAAAAACATTTTTCCTAGCTAATATCCCCTTAAAACTTCTGAAAATTGTTTAAAATGAGATATAAAAGTTTAGCCTGTTTCTCATACTTTTGAAGCACATTGCTGAGATACCTGAGCCTCCTGTGGCATACACAAGGCATCCATTCTGTCCGTCAGATATGTTGTGAGCTGCTTGTCCAAGTCTTCCAAGGACTCCTGCAGCACATGCAGCATGTGATCATTCTCACGTAAAGTCTGGAGATGTTGCTCCAAGGCTATCTGCCTGCTAACAGCCTGATAAAATAACAATCTATTTTATTGGCAGGTTCTTTTATTTTACAAAACGCATATCTTGGAAGGCATCTAAGGTAGAGCAAATGTAAATGTGAAAATATAAGCATATATACAGCAATACAGTATTTAGGAATCATTGTAATTACACATGATTCCCTTCTATTCAACTGTTCATATGCATTCTCAGTCATTCTCAACTGGTAATATCACCGAGTTGCCTAAAATGAAACGCTATACCCAGTGCCGGCTCTGCCATTAGGCAGTATAGGCAAATGCTAGGAGCGCTGCCTGCCCAGGGGGGCGCCCCCTTGCATTTTTTGGACTTTAAATCTCCCAATTGGCAGCCGCGGCTGCTTGTCGGGAGATGTGAAGTACAGCCACGGCTGCCAATTGGAAGATCTAAAGTTGAGCCGTTGGAGGTGTGTGTGTGTGGGGGGGGGGGGTTCGCGGGGCAGGGGGGGCTGCCTAGGGCGCCAATAGGGTCAGGGCCACTTCTGACTATACACAATTTGTATTGTAAAACCAATATCTTATTAGATGCATGAACTAAGCCTTGTAAAAATTAATAATTTAGAGAAGTGCTTTCTTCCACATTTACACTCAATCAAAATGTATTAAACTTTGATACTGTTACATTGTAATGAAAAATTCATAACCAAATGCAGTATATACAGCCCAACACATACAAACAGAAAAAAGGTTTCTCTGGGACATAAATCAGTAATAGCTTTTTAATGCTTACCAAATGACTCAGCTCCTCGTAGCGAACATTAAAATCCTCCAGCTTCTCACTGATGATGTCATAGAGAATACCACCATCAATCAGGGTTTGTCCAAGCTCTCGAATCTGGGTTCTGTTGTCTGCAGGGTGACGCAGGACTGACTCTAAACACTAGAGGATATAAACAAATTAGAATATTCACTCTTTCTGCCCCGTACATCTGGAATTCTGTACCCCTTTATCTTCGCCAGGAACGTTCCCTCTGCACTTTTAAAACCAAACTAAAATCCTACCTTATAGAGTACTAGCATTATTATTAATATAATTAATAATACTATAAATAGTATAATACTATACTATTTATATATGTGTGTGTGTGTATATATATATATATATTTTGTAGAGGGTCAGCACAAAGACAGGCACGAGAGTAGGTATCCAGGTCACACTAGATAATGATTTATTTAAAAGTCCTTAAACGAGCAACACAAAATACAGCTTTGCTTCAGCGTATAAAAAATTCACAGTGGCAAAATAATAACTCCTGGCAGAAAGTTCACCCAAACATCAATGGGAAGTCTCACTCACTAGTGGCTCAAGGCTTCAGGCCTATACAGCCTAACAGTCTGGCAACACCCAGCCACACCCGTTTTCCTGCACCAGCTGCCTTTTTATCTGGCTGGTAAGACCTAGGCTGGAGTATTAGAACGGCTTGTCCCTCCCAGACTCTTGGGCCGCTCCATGAAAAGCCCGACCCGGACTACCATGAAAAACTGCTCAGCAGCTTATTGCTGCTGGCAATACTTTTAAAGGGTTTTTCATATCACCGAGGCCAGCCACCTCGGTGATAAATACCTCCCGTCTATGACGGTACCTCTGACCTTCCTACTATATATATATATATATATATATATATATATATATATATATATATATATATATATATATATATATATATATATATACACATACATACACACACACACACACACATAAATAGTTAATACATACTTTACCATTATATAAAGTTATGATAGTGAGACAGAAATCCAAGATCTATACATTGAGTCTTGTATTTTTGGCATTAAAATGCATTATCATTTTGAGATCAAAAGTTTTTTCTTTCTTGTGTGTTTTTAAAGTTTCCTTTTAGTATTTTGATTTTTAGATTATTGATTGAGTGACTGATTA
>WMED01011531.1:0-15218 GCA_019650415.1 Pipa parva
TTTTAAGTGGTGGAACTTGCACGATTGGTGACTGACTAAATACTTTTTTTCCCCACTGTACAACTATGTTTTCTTCCACTAATATTTAATCACCTTTAGGTCATAGCATGGGAACTGGGACAAACTGGGACTGCTATGCTCACTTCCTAATTCATAGGGAAAAACTATTAGGCAGGATTGGGCCTAATCTACCACATCTCATGGGAAGCAACATGAATCTCAGTCATAAAGTAAGACAGAACTGCTAAGTTGGAGAATAATAATCAGGCAAACATTTCCTTTGCAAAGCCAAAAAGTGCTATAACTTTTCAAAAAATAAATTAAATATCAATTTTCAATAATAAGATAATTTACTTTTAAGAGGAATATTTACTAAGACCAATTTGATCATATTGATTGATTTTTGCCCTATTTCACTGTCAATTTTTGTTTCCCTGTACTGTTTTTGATTTTACTGATTTATAAAAAATTTGATAAAAATGTTTCCCCCATCAAAATAAATTGTTATTGATAAATATAATCTGTTAACAGGCGCACAGTTTACAATGCTTTTTATGAGGGTTCCTTCCATTACAGATTGATATCGATGTCTCTTGTTCCATGGAAAACATTTTGAACTTAGGGTAAGTGACAGGACCAACTCCATAATAATGGGTTTACATCAGTTAGAGGGTAGAGAATTATTTGAGGTGATAAAATTGTTTTTGAACAGATTAATAAATAGGAGAAAACAGCAATATTTTAAATATAGGCTGTTTCCCCTACATTTACTAGTCAAAAAAACTGTTAGCAATAAATGTGCCCCTTATTGTATATTGTCTAAGAAAGTATTGTCCAATATTCAAGGTACAATAGAGAACACTTGAGCTTATGGTGGTAGGTGTCAGAAATAGTGACAGTCTCTTATAAAACCATTCCCCAGGTCTGCTGCTTGCACTCTGGTTCACATGTCTTATTAATGGTTTAAAGTACTGTAAAAATTTGGAGTGTCGTGCTTGAATCTGGGGCCATGAAAATAGAAAGCAATTTAATGCAGGAAACACTATTACCAGACGAGTTTTAGTTTAAATGTACTCACTGGGTTCCCTTTGCAGTACACAGTGGATTCCTTTTAGATATAATCCAGACCTTATTTGACATCTATTAGTCTGTGAAAGGGACTGTATGAAAGGGACTTATGTGTCTTTAAAGGCTTTATATAGCCTTTACAGCCTTTAAAGACACATAAGTCTCTTTCACACAAAAATTACACCAAAACTCCCTGAGGAAGCCTGAAAATAGGTGAAATGCGTTGGAGGATTGTAGCATCCTGTATATGTGCTTAATTGACCTTGCTATATGTAAGTGCATTTTTAACTTTTATTAAAAATATTTTTTACAATATTAGACTATTGCAAGTTTTTCTCGTGGGGAGTTTATACCCCCAACAGTTGGCTGGATCGTGAAAGACTGGACTACAGCTAAAGGACTAATAGATGTCAAATAAGGTCTGGATTATATTTTTTGTACCATTTATTAGTTATCCTCTTGTTTTAAAGCTGAAGGGCATTTCCTGGATACTAAAAACACAACTTTGTATAAATATTTTGAACAATACCACTGCTGAAACGTTCTAGTAATACTGAGTATTTGTACAGCCATAACATTGAACTGACCTATATGCAAACGTACCATTTGGTGCTCAAAACAATTGTCTAAAATAGCCAGTGCGAAACTGAAAGACCTAGTCCATCAATCAGACCTTAGTATGCCGAGCAATAAATACATGTTTTAAAAAATATAAATGTCCTTATTGTTTGAATGTTTTTGAATATTAGCAATGAGTCTTTATGAGACATAAGTGGAATTTTAGAAAACTTTGATTTCCTTCTCCGTTGTTTGAAATCACTATATTTTATGACTTTCGGCATATAAATTCATCACTATATATAAATAATCCAACTGCTGCTGATCTCTTGATGGTTCATTACCTTTGTATTTTGATCTTCAGAAATGTTTATTTTATCCCATGGCCTGTTCACAAGGGTTATGAATATCAAATCACTTTATTTATTGACCATGCTACTTCTATAAATATTTTGAAGGAAACGAGTGCACAAGGTCTCAGTTGTCTACAGATACATTTTATGAGTTTTAATTACTCGAGACGCATGTTTATTTGAAGCTAAAGATATAAAAAGCAAGACAGAAGTGTCTGTTGTTGAAGGTGCCTACACTTTATAACCATGACACTTTGCTATGGACAAAGCACAATCCTTTAACTATATTGCTGTTTGATTAAATCTTACAATTCTCTACAAAGCAATATCTCTTCTTTTAATTACTGTTTATCTTCTAATCTATCAACTCAGCTATTTACATGCATATATTGTTTACAGAATCAGAAGCACCAGTTATTCTTACATAGTAATTCTAAAAGTGTTCTCTTTGTTTTTGAATTAATCATTTTTATTGATGATTTGTTATTTGTGTCTTTGTCTGCTGGTTGCAGCTTTCTTTCATCTCTTAAATAAACAAATCCCACTTAGCCCCCCCACCTAGGACTTTAGATTCTACATATTCATGAAGAACCCACAAAAGCCCAGTTTATTAAAGACGTCTGCATTTCCTTGATGTGTATATTTTATGGTGGTCCCTTACCTTAAACTGTGATTGAAGATTGTATATATACACAGTGCGAAATGTATTAAAATCAGTAAATTACTGATATCACGATATCGATATCACGATATCGGAATTTTACTGATATCGATATCACGATATTGGAATTTCAACCTTTCTGCCATTGAAATCAATGGCTCGGTCAAAATTCAATATCACAATATTGGTAGTATCGATATCGCAATATCAGTAAAATTCCCTTTGATATCGCGATGCTTTCGTTTTTAATAAATTTCGCCCTTAGAATCAGAACAGACCCCCTTTTGTGATACTTGCTCTCCATCCCTCTCCACTGGGTGTTTATATGGGGTCCAAAGGACTCTAGAAAATGTAATTGGCTTTCTTATTTTTTTTTTTTTATTGCATTTAATTTGATTACCAACCTTTTCAATACATTGTTACTGCAACAAAGTATGAGAAATGTTAAAAAGAGTATCTGAGACAGAAGCCAAAATGCACTTGTCAATTTCCCCCAGTGGCGCTTAGTAAGTTTAAATCCAGCCTTTAAAGGAATTCTCAAAAACAAAACTTATTTAGAGCTTTAGTTTTTTTTTTTTAATCCCTTCAGCAATTCCCCACAATGATTTTGCAAAAACTGTATTTTAATTATTGCTCATGTAAGCTTGAAACATGGAGATTTTGCTTCTCTGATTCTGAGCTTGGCCACACCACAAACAAACGTAGAAACAGTTGGAAAAACTGGGTATTGAGATGGTCATTATTCCATAGCAATGTAGATTATAAGCAGAAAGCCTGAACCCCAAATGAGCAGCACACAGGATTACTTTCATGCTTTCATGCTGGAGTGTAAAGAGCGCCACTGGCAGTGAAACATGAATGATGTTGGTCACACCTACATGTAGAGAGGGAGAAAAAATGTAGAGAGATGATGCACTGAAGAGGATCCTATTGAGGAAGGGGTATATCTGTCTTTTAAGAATGGGCTGGTGTCCATAAATTTAAAGAGAGAGTAAAAGGAAACACACTTTCCATTTATTTCCAAGCAATACTTGTGTGAATACACAGTTTTGACTTCACCTATAAGCCAGCAATTTGGCAGGGATTTTTTTTGAGTTAAATCATTAATTTCGATTCTTATTCGGTTGACATTTTACTTCAAAATGCAGCAGGCAAAATGCCATCATAAATGTAAAAAGAAATGTTGCAATGTATGCTATTAGTCAACGGTGACAATACTAGTGATCAAAATGCTAACAACTAGTGGCATTACCCTTTCCAATTAGAATTTATTTCTATTGCCAGTATGTAGTTGTTATTCTAGAAAGAGATAGTGATGATGCGGTTATGTCATTTAAGCAGATTCATGTGATAAAGACACTTCAGATCAGTTGAGCTATTTATGACAAATCTGCTACTATTCACTTGACTGCTTCTCAAAATCCTTTTTTTGGCAGTTCTGTTCATCGTAGTGTGAATATGCTAAATAGTGACTACGTATGATATGATACATTATTCAATGGGGAAATTAAGGCAAACCGAGACAAATTAATTTGGGTAATTTGAGAATTCGCTCTTTACTGAATAACCCCTTCAAAAGTGTAGTAAAACACAGAAAGGAAACTGAATATGTAACCGAAAAATTGTATACTTCCTATTGTCTGTTCTTTAATACACAATACATAGGAATTCATTGCAAGCAAAATGTGTGGGTGAATAATAGTTCTTTATTTATGGCTCTTTAAGGTATGGATGTTCTGTAAATCTTATTGTGTTTACCAGATCTCTTTGCAGCACAGCAGGTGGTATTCACACTGCAATATTCACTCCAGCACAGATAATTAGATTTTCAACATGGTTATCATGCACCCATACCCAGCAACACATGAAAAATGTGTGCTTTAGCAGTGTGTTTTAAGCGAGGTTGCACACTTTAAGTCAGAATACATTAAGTATAGGTGTTGAAGTTGGCAGTCACTTGAATTTAAGATTCTGTACAGCTGTCAGGTACCATACAAAGAGTAAAGGAATTTCATTTAAGGAGGGTGTCATGCAAATGCACCTAGAAAATGAATAAATGAATCAGAGACAATAAGTTCTTGGACCAAATTAACAAGACAGAAAAACTAATGTAGGAAAAATGTATGTATGTATAATTTTATTTATAAAGCACCACAAGCATACGCAGCGCTGTACAGTTCAGAGTAAAAATAAAATACAGACATAGAAATTGCATCAAACAATCCAGTATAAGATCACAAGGACACATCACTTTAAAGGGGTTATTCACTAAAGCCCGAATTGTTGCGTATAGGTGCGAATTCGCCAGATAAAGACAGTCGCAATAGGCTGCTACTGTCACAGTCGCATCTTTATGATGAGAATATTGTCGCAGTCGCGACTTTATTATGGGAAAATTGCACAATCTTAACATTAAAAAATTGTCACAACTTTATAATGGGGAAATTGTAGCAGATTTGCTATGGGAATCCGCTGTTTGTGAATTCGACAGTCAAATTCGCACCTTAGTGAATAATCCCCTAAGTGATTTTTAAATGATTTTCTATTATATATATATATATATATATATATATGTATACTGTATATATATATATATATATACAGTATATATATATATGTCAAGATACAGTAGTCGTGTTACTCCACATATGCAAATACTTGCTGATACCTTTTGTACTGGTCTAACTGTCATTTAAAATGGACAACCTTTCGATAGATACTCTCTCTTCCTCAGGTCAAAGCAATACTATAATACAATATATGCTGTATATACAACGCTGACTTACATTCTACTCCAATATTGTAAATACTATATCTGTATGTGAGAAGAATTATAGTGTTGATAATAGCTTGACTTTCTTACATGCTCAGTAGAGTTCAGGTCATGTGGTTGAGGAGAGATTCCATTACCATAAGCACTCCTTGCTCTTCTTTCAAGTAGTTGCAAAATGTTGGTACATGTTTTTGTTTTATGATCTCAATGCAGTTTATATATCCCCTCATACTTACATATCTCATTCACTACTAGGTTGTTTTGATAGACTGTGGTATACATTTGTTTCTAAAACTTGTGTTTATCAATAAATAGGATAATTTTTTCCAGTGGTACCCTGTGATAGACTGTGAAATGCTGGTTAACCAGTGCCAAGCGTTTGCCTTTATTTACCTACCTGAGTAGAATTAAGATGTTATTTTCCTTGGAACCACTAACAGCTATATTTTGTTTAACGGAACTTTTTGGAGTTTGTGTTCCTACTTCCAGCACATTCTCTATTTGTGATGAAGTTCCATTTCTCTCTTTGTGAAAGAAACTTTACCTATTGATCTTCCAGTGGTCTGATCTAACTGATTGTACTTTAGATGCAACTCATTTTAAACAAGTCTCGTAAGAATCATCGGAACATGTGCTTCAGTGGAAGGTATAAGTCTCAAAGACTTTATTGTATAATGACGTTAACATGGTCAATGTCACACATTTTCTTACATTTAAAAAGTGATCTATAATTAGTGCAGATAAAATCAATAGATTTTAAAAGTGGGCCCAAAATTTACAGTGAAAAAAAGAAGATACCTGGAAAAAGAACTCCAAAGCAGTAGGACAGCCTCAACTATTACATTTAGGTATGATCTTTGCCAATGATGCTAATATGTGCCTCTCATAATTGCACCAGATTTCTAATAACTCAGATCTTGTCATATCTACCAGATCATTGTGGATGTTTTAGTGCTAACAAATCCAGAACTGTCCTATTTTAAACATTGTTCCAAAATCCCATAATACCATCAGGCTAAGATTATGCTATAGGGTTTAAGGATAAAAGCTGCAGCTGAGGCCTCATGCATTGGCCCTATTTAACCCAAAGGGAAGCACATTATACAAGGCCTTTGTTGTCTATTTGAGGATGATATCCAGATGTGCAAATATGTGTAATTTTTACCAGTTTATATAATTTTCCTGTTACATAAATGGGATTCTAGTACTGTCAGGACCTCCATGGGAAAAGAACAAAGGGATTCATGAGAACAATGTACCAGGTCTTACCAACTTGTTTTGGCTGAGGTGTTATTCAAAAGGTAATGTCACTCTGGGACTTCTAAAGTGTGGCATAAGAACAGTCATTTATTATACTGGACAGGATTTACATAAATGTATCTATTCATATACCTAGCCAACAGAACTACAGTAGGATTTGATCATTTTTCTTGGCCAAAGCCAGATGGCCATCCAAAGGTTGGATGTGAGTTAAATCCAAAAGTTCTTAGGGGTACTAGCATGAGGAAACATCATAACATAGATTTGGAAGAACTGATGTGTTTAGAAAACAAAGGGAAAATACACTGTTGTGTTTTAAATAAACTTTGGCTAAATACTAATACTAATGTGTTAGTTATGTCAGTTAGATGTGTAAACGGCTACAACTAAAATCTTTGTGGCTCATATCTAGTGTACTGAAAGATAAGAAAAGACTATGCATAAAATATAAATAGGAGATAAAATTGGATGATAACAAATCACAACTTCATTAGTGTTTCCTTCATGATTTTGTGACTCCTTAATCTTTATGAATGTTAAGGTATGCATTTAGTAATTTCGGGGCTTAAATTTTGCTTAAACATGATACTATATGGAATTAAAACTAAGCAAAATAAAATGGAATGGGATCTGGGGTACTAGTGGACCAACAACATAATGATAGAATCCAATGCCAAGATTTCTTGTATGAAAAAATGGCCGAAGAGAAAGAGATGGTTAGAATTACGTTGGGCTCTCATTGACAAGGTTTACAGTGTTAAACATTGCAAAATTAGCAGATGGTCTCTTTCCTTTTGGAGATAAATATTTGAGAAAAAGATGCCATTTTGCTACTATACAAGTACCTATTGGAACAGGATTATCCTGAATATGCAAAGTCTAGGCACAATTGCACAAAAAGGGTGCCCTGGAGCTGGCTATTTATTTCGAAGATGGGCATCAAAACTGATAAGGTGAACAGAGGAAAGGATGATCACCTAATATAAATATTTGTGGAAATGCTCCATGTTTCATGAAATGCAAAACAAAAAAAAAATCATTCTTTACTGTAAGATATGATAAATTGTATAATAGTCTTCGACAAGAACTTACATCAGTAAAATCAGTAGAATTTAGGTCCCACCTGATCACTGCTGAACATGGTCTATTTTGCTTTGAACTCCATACATCAGATTAAAGCAATTAGACCATACTTTAAATTAGGTTTTCTCTTTTCCCTGGATCAACCACAGTAAAACAGGATTTTTTTTTTTAACACGTTGGAATTGACGTACTTTTGTTTTTATTGAACTATGACAAAATACGAAAGCATAATGTTAATAATGTCTGATGCTTATCAGAAAAAATGCATTCATTTTGTAAAAAGTTAAAACTCGCCTTAAAAACTGCCATATATGGGGAACATTGCGCTCTGATTCATGTGTGTCATTTGAAAAATGCTGACGGACCAAAAGAATGAATACATTTTGCAAGTACAAGTGAATGTAAATGTAAATCCTTATGTTACTAACAGGGATATTGTTTAACTTATGCAATTTTAAACCATCCATTAATAACTTGCACTTTTACTGGCAAATAAATCTTTGGCTTCTGCTTACATAGCTTAGTCTTTTATGAAGAACTAACTGGTTCTGAAAATCATTGCTGGAAGAGACAAATGAACTTGTAATGCACGGTATCTTAAAGGAAACTATAAATGGGATAGGTCAAGGACCAGACATGAAGACAGCAGGAACAATCTTCCTTTTAGTTTATATAAAACCAGCTTTCATGTCTGAACAGATTCCAAATAAGGAATGGGACTTTTAAAGGCACTAAGAGTGTACATATTTTCTGACCTTATGATTCTCACAGTTCTAGACATTCCAAGGTAGAGGGTCATTTAGACAGTGGTGTAATTTCTTGTGAATATTTATTTCCAAAGTATCTTGCACATACTTACATACTTTCCCAGCGAAATAATTTGCCAAGTACCACATTTTACATGAAAAAAAAACATTGTCAAACTGAGGTCTTTTAGATTCAACGCACTGAAGTGTCAAACGTTTGGGAGGATTCTAATATTACTACATTAGTATAAACTTGTTAACATTACCACTTCATTTACAGCATACAAAATAAACTTTGTCGTTAACTTGTCCTGCAGGAAACAAACACAAATTTGGATTTTGTTTTCTAGATGCTTATATTAATATTCTCATTTTTTCCTTGGGGATTTTTATTAAACCAGAACGAAAAGGTTTTGCAGTAAGCACTCTTTATCTGTTTTTTCCATATATAACCATTTTTAGTAATCATTTTAATCTACATAATGTAGTTGGTGCAACAAGGGGAGAAGTAAGTATTGCAAATCGAAATGGAAAGAAAAAGACTCTGTAAATACTAAGGCTTACTTTTTAGATGTTTTTAATGGTTTTTATACTGTCTGTTGTCACTGGCAAAACAAACGTTTTTTCATATTTATGTGGTTTGCTGTGTTGATCTAAATAAATAACTTTTTAGAGTGCACTTAAATGGGAGAGTCTTTTTCTTTCCATTTGGATTTTTATTAAACAACATGACATAGTCATCAGAAATCACACAATTATGTTTATAACATAATGTAATAAATATAATGTAACAATATAAAATAACTATATTAAATAAATAAATTATTTTATTTTATATAAATAAAAAGTAAGATAGGGGATATTTATCAAAGTCGAAAAGGTTTTTTTAAAGGCCTATTGCTGGAGGAACAGTCTTTATTTGATTATGTCGGTATTGCCTATTTAAAAATACTCTTTTTGCCATGTAAGAAATAACTTTTTTATGCATTTTTTTAATATCAAAAAGTTATTTTTGATCTTCAAAAATCAGAAAAATGTTTGAAATCTAGTTTTATTTAAGTGGATTAAAATATTTCCCTAGCATTATAGTAATACCCCTCTATAAAATTATAGCATAGAAGTCATATAAGCAACTTGTTTTCTTTGAAATGTCATCACCTAGATAATGATCCTGGCCCTCTACCTCAAAATGCTTATTTGAACAACCAGTCGCATCTGAATTATATGAAGTCATCAAAAAATTTTCAAAACTAAAAGTTAAAGTCAATACTCAGTCTTTGTACCACTTGGTTATGTTGCATTAAGAAATATGCATTTAAATATCCTCTCCCCTGCCATTTTGCCGCTTAAAAAGACTTTATTTTGATCATTTTACCCCATGCATGAAAAGTACATATTCCAAAAATGAATTATAAAAATGACTGTACCAGTGTATTTTGTGCATTTGAGCTATTCTTGGTTGTTATAACATTTTTCAATTTATATTTTCAAAATCTGGATTTCCCTACATATTTATACTATATAAATATTTCTCACTTGTATGTAATCCATGGAAAGATTGGTAATAGATGTGTATCTAAACGTTTGTTCATAGAATGTATAACTAAAATACCTATTCCAGTGTTACATATAAAACCGTACTGCAATTAAACAATTTTCATGCAAATAGAACATTTCTTATTTAATAACTGAAGCCTCTATTGTGCCCTGCATATTATTAGCATATTACATAGCCTATTACAAAGCTTCTTTCATTGTTATTACTGATTGGTCATAATCAATTAGGAATGAATTTTAGACTGTGGCAGTCTTGTATAAATATACTGGTAAAGTTCAGCTTCTATGATTTCTGACAATTAAATTGTTCTGTCACTCTGGGAGTCTCATTAATCTCAACTTGTCATCCTTGTTTATGCATGTTATAATGGGCTGTGTGTGAGTGAAATGAGATGCTAAAAGCTTCGGATCCTTAACTCCTTGCTGAAAGTACAACTAAAGTATTTTCTTGAAAGGGTGATTTTGATGTACTAAATGAATCACTTTTTAGTTATCATTCCTTAATCACTACTAAATGCTTAGCACATGTAAAATTTTAAGAAAATATTTTTTTCTAAACATATAGAATGTGATATTATGTATATATGTTTTGTTGTAATTTGGGAGGGGAGTTGAATTAGAAGACATCGCTTGGATTTTATTTTTCAATAAAAAAATTCCTTCCAAGAGGAAACCCTCCTATCAGAGACCAATAAATGAAAAATACCAACATAAAACGACTGGGTAAGGGATAGCGCAAAAACTAGAAACAAATGCAAATCTATTAAAGCAAATGTCAGCACGAAAAGTTATAGCATGTACAGTATAATTTGTGAAAATAATGTCAAAACACTAACAAAATACATGCTTTGTAAACTATATTATTATGTCACAATAAAAGAATATTACAAAAAAAAAAAAAATTCCTTCCACTTGTATTTGAGATGTTAACGCCTTTTCCAGATAAGTCATCCTTAAAGCTCTGAACAAAATTTCATATTTATAATTCAATGATTTATATTTAAGTAAATATGTAATATTTCATTTTTACTTCTGAATAAATATGTATATGAAGAAGCAAATAAAACAACTACATTATTAATGTAATTAGCACTGACTTTAGTCTATGCAAATTTGATATGCATTAATTAAATTAATGAAACCATATAACTAATGAAAAGCTGGACACTTTTTGTACATATCGTGACTTGTAAAGGGATTACAAAACACCACTAACCCCCAAAGATATAAATACTCTTAAATAATTGTTTATTTTTGAAAATAATCAACAAGGTTGCATTGTTTCTTCAATAAATGATTTTGAATATTACTGTTTTAATAACATCAACTTAATACAATCTAGGCAGTTAAGTTTAAAATTGTGTAACACTCAAAATGCAATTAAGAAAATAACATGTTGTAATATATGTTTTATATATATATAAATACTGTGTATATATATATATATATATATATATATATATATACATATTAAACAATAAGTTGGGAAAGTACTAATTAGAAAATTATATTTATTGGTAACTTATTATTCAGTAGTATATACCATGTGGGCATAGATATTTCCTTTATAAAAAACATATTGCAGAAGAAGGAATATACTCCAAGACAAATATACATAGCTCATGGGGCATCAATCAGAGGGACAAATTACCTGTCTATTTATGCTTTCAAGGGACATTTAAAACCCTAGGAAAGTTCACTTGTAGCAACTGAGACTTAGTTCCCATGAATCTTTAGCTAAACATATAATATGTTGTAAGACAGATATGCTGAACTGATTTGTTTTTCTTTTGTTTTATAATATATTATATATGCAATATTAATGACTGATTTTTTTTTTTTTTGTTTTAACTAGTTTCTTCTCATAATAGTATTGAAAGATTTTCAGATAAACTTCTCTAGAGAACAACTAAAATTCTTTGGATTCCCTGCCCCCTTAGTCCTCAATTTTCTATTTAGCTGGAAGGCCATAGGTTAAACCAAGTACATAAGATATATGTAAATTTGGATGGTTTGAAACTTCAAAAGAAATTTTATGCTACAAAATATAGTAATTAGTCCTTCATGTTTTTTGACAGTATTTCAAGAAATTAAGCCATTTATTGTGGCAGTGAAAAATACAAAGTTTTGGGTAACCCCTCCCCTGTAATCTTGCTGATTTCACTGACATGATCAGGGGTTTTATGCGTTGAGCGGTCTTATGTTTTTGCATTTTAGTGTTCAAAGGGGACTTTGTTTTTGGAAGACTACACGATTTGTCTTTGTCTCTATTTGAGTACCTTGGAGCCAGGTCTATTACACAAAGCCAAAAGTATTTCCCATGTCAAAATAATACTAACTTTCAATATGCCCCCAAATTGTGTTTTATAACGCTTACTTAAAAAGACTGAAATCCATTAAAGTAATGAAACCTATGCAAGATGCTGGAAATTAGTGATCTTTTTTTCGAATCATTGTGCTATACTAGCAGAAAGAATGTGCAAACAAAAACTATAGTAAACTGATAATAAGAACATTGCTCTGAAACATTGGACTACAACACTTGCAAAATAGCTGATAAAGATAAGGTTTTTATTGCAATGTTTAATAATGAGTTGGAAAAGGTTTACGTATTTAATAAAAACATGGAAATGGTGACAAATTGGAAGCGCATGGAAGGTGAACCTCTCCAATGAAAAGTATATATCCAAGGCTAGTGCAGATTCAAAAGCTATCTCCAATAACTACAATGGAAATACCATCACAGTTCTTTGTCAATTTTTATGCCCTTAAAGGAGAACTAAAGCTCATTTTATCTTTTGCTTCACACAGCAGAAGATATCAACTTGCAAGCTGGAGGCAGAGCCATAGTGTAAAATCCCTATCAGTAACTATTTCCCCATTCCCTTTAATAATCACCCCCAGATAAAATGAGTTTTAGTTCCCCTTTAACCCAAATTTTAAATAGAACTAGTTTTAAGTGATAGATTAGTCTTTAAAAGCATAAAAAAATTGCCCCAAATTTACCATGCTATATGGTGTTTTGCATATTTTTTTCTTTATTTTCTTCAAAAAGCTGTTTCATCTTGGAATTATTTCCAGAATAAATTTTATATAAAACTATAACAAACAAGATATTTTGTTTGCCCCTAAGTAAATCTTCCTAAAAGATAAATGGAGTTACTATAATATATGCACCCTGGAGTTAATTTAGTACAAATGATGCAAGCTCAAAATGCAACTTGTTGGAAATGGTATAATGTAAAAGAATAGTGCAGTACACTAATAAGTTTTATTGTGAATTTATATATGTGATTATGTGTTGTTATCATATGCATTTTGTATAAGATTTTGGGGGGAATTCAGGAAGCTCCGAAGTGAGGCGAACACTACGCGCCTCACTTCAGAGCTTCCTGAATTCCCCCCTTTGTCTGTTAGCAATCCTCTGTACTTATAATATGTTTAGATTCAAAGATTTTACAAAAGATATATAAATGTGTATGAATGCTAACAGAAGTGATCTGGATTTATGTGTCTATTTAAATATGTCCCTAATGTTTACTTTCCTCCTTATTCCAGCAGACAAAATACACATCAGCATTTTTTTACCCTTATCTACTGTAAGAGTAATGGTATTCATAACACATACACATATACAGTATGTTTTGTATCTGTTAGTGACCTCCGTGATAAATACTAGTGAAGTATACAGTTTTTTTAGATCCACTAAGATTTAAGTCATGCTTAAACATTGATGTAGTTGTTGATGTATTTTTTATGTTTTATTCAATTTAGTATTTATTCCTGTTAAAACATTATTGGACATGGGATTTTTTTTAGCAGACAAAGTAAAGTCAATTGAAGTAACGTAGAAGGATACATAATAAAAAGTTGTTGGTGTTGTTGACTGAAGTTTGTGAGAAATGTTATGATTTACCCCATCTGATACATGCATTGTGTGAGATCACTGTAACATGCTCTATATACGTACAGGAATGTAATGTCTTGTGCATACAAAAATTTTTAGCATAATAGTATACTGTTTGTTTTGTGGAATTAAATTGATATTAAAGCTCATTTAGAAATATATATATCCCCTTTTAGAATGAAATCATGCTATATCTCTCCATAAATATACATATATGTGAAATTAAATATTAATAAATCTAAAAAAAAAAAGTAAATTTAGTCTAATGTTACTAAAAAGACTATTGTTAGCCAATGTCACAATTCATTACCACAATGAATTTGGGTTAACATAAACATACAAGTTTTATAGCCTAACCTAGAAACTATTGAATATCTGCTATAATGTGTTTTCAGTGTTTCATGTTACAAACCAATTAGCCTTTTAAATGTTACAGGTATTTAAAGGGTATAAAATTTCAATCTATACATTCAAACTGACTTTGAGAGACCACCATGTCATGCTTCATATGGTTTAAACCTTAGTCAACCCCTCTAGCAAGCAATTGATTTTAATGTTAAGTTATCCATCATTCAGATAAAGACAGCTTAACATTACACATTAATCCCTTACATTTCCACATGCAAAGAAAAGATAGACTAGGTGTCTTATTGAGTTCTAGTCATTCCTAGTTAGGCAGCAAATTTAGTTTAACATAAGGAATACAATGAGCAAATTTTAAAATCATTAATTTAGAAAATAATAAGAGATGAAAAAAGATGTAATACTTTATATTGGCATATCACCATAAGGATGAATTTGGATTAGTTTCTATAGATTTCTTTAAATTACTGCTACTCTTACAACCTATGTCAAACTCCCAGCATCCTCCAACAGCTGAAAGCAACTTGTATTTGAATAATGAAATGGAAATGTTAACTCTTGGCTATGGGTCATAGACAGTACTTTATAGCCCCTAGGTAACAAAATGATTCCCCCAGGTCTTTGTATAGTATTGGTTAGCAATACATCGATCTACAATGATTGAAACAATGCTTCTTATGATTATACCAAAAAAAAAAAAAACTATAGCTAAGCTTAAGTAATTGTGGATTATTGTCTAAAGTCTGAATTGTCACATCAAGGTGTGAATTCGCTGGCTAAAGACAGCTGCAATAGACTGCTGCTGTCGCAGTCGCAGCTTTATAATGAGAAGGGGGTGCCATCATACATGCCTAACTTTTATTTTTCATGATGCACACTGCTTTTAATA
>WMED01011532.1:0-15217 GCA_019650415.1 Pipa parva
GCGCTCCCGGCTTTCTATTGGCTCATGTGACCGATTGGGTCACATGAGTCAAAGTCATGGGCGACGGCGTTTAGCAAGGGGGCGCCGGTGCGTGCGCCCCCTTGCTAATTGCGCCCTGGGCAACCGCCCAGTTCGCCCACAGAGAACCGGCCCTGTGAGGAGGAGACCGGCCCGGGGGGCAAACGGCACCCTGCCCCCCGGCCCAGTCCGCCCCTGTGCTGTACAATAGGTACTTCCACAATGCTGTGACTGCTTCTTCCTCATTCCCTGCTGCTCCTAGCCCATTGCATTGTTCATGTCCCTACACTCCCTAAAAGTTATGAAGCATCCCGACAGTGTTCCATTGCATGGTCACGCCATTGTGACAAGATCAGGTAAGTATAATGGGGATTTGGGACTAACATTAAAAAAAAAAACAGAAGTGCTTAGAAGTCTCTAGCCTAAGCTGTGGTCTCCCAGAGTACAGATCTAGCACTTCCAGACGCAGCACTTAGTGCAGCGATTCTCAACCTAGTTGAGATTGCGACCTCCTGCAATAACATCGCACACTGATGTTTGGACCCAACATCATCGTGTCGCATGTCACATAATGACGTTTGAGCGCAACATCATCACGTATGCGTGTCACGTGGCCTGACATCACCACGCAGGAAACTTTATATAAAGGGACCTGTACTCACTACCGGATTCACAGAGTGTTTGCAACCCCTGTGAGAGTGTTATTCAACCCCCAAAGGGGTCATGACCCACAGGTTGACAACCACTGACTTAGTACTATCACTGCCTTCTGTGGTCAACACTGAGCTCAGCACTAAAGCAAAAGTGTGTTTAGTGTTTCTGGGCAGCCAGTATTTCAGCAAGCGATTCCCTTCATTGTACACTGCTGTGTGCTTACAGAGCTCCAGAACCCCACTCGATTCAGTAGCTTCTCCAGTGACCTGAATAGAGGACACAGTGCTGCTGTTAAGAACTCTGACCACTGTCTGACTCCCTCACTCAGCACTCTTGCCAGCGGTCATCCACAGTGCCCCAGTTGCCTACCACTTCTTGAGTAATTCTCTGATCAGATATCTAGTCCTGCCTTGTACCAGAAGTGATCTTCGCAGCATTCATCAATAATCAATCTACCCACTTTCACCCCAGTCTGAGTTATTCCTGCCAAAACAGAAACACAGTAAATACATGATTAATAAATCATATTTATTGTAGGGTTGTTGTGTTCTCTCTGGAGAATACAGTTTTATTTTTCTTTACCATAGCCGTACACATTTATTGTAGGGTTAGCCGTAGCCGTACACATTTATTGTAGGGTTAGCCGTAGCCGTACACATTTATTGTAGGGTTAGCCGTAGCCGTACACATTTATTGTAGGGTTAGCCGTAGCCGTACACATTTATTGTAGGGTTAGCCGTAGCCGTACACATTTATTGTAGGGTTAGCCGTAGCCGTACACATTTACTGTAGGTTTAGCCGTAGCCGTACACATTTACTGTAGGTTTAGCCGTAGCCGTACACATTTACTGTAGGGTTAGCCGTAGCCGTACACATTTATTGTAGGGTTAGCCGTAGCCATGCACATTTACTGTAGGGTTAGCCGTAGCCGTACACATTTACTGTAGGGTTAGCCGTAGCCGTACACATTTACTGTAGGGTTAGCCGTAGCCGTACACATTTACTGTAGGGTTAGCCGTAGCCGTACACATTTACTGTAGGGTTAGCCGTAGCCGTACACATTTACTGTAGGGTTAGCCGTAGCCGTACACATTTACTGTAGGGTTAGCCGTAGCCGTACACATTTTTGGTATTTATTTGTAAAGCTTTACAAAGTTTCTGACATTTTCTCCATAGGTGTCTATGGGAATTTCCAAAATGTATTAGTTCAGTTTGTGAAGGGGATATTTTTCATGTACACCGCATTGCAATAGGTAGTCCTGTGTGGATGCATTTTTAATTTTGAGATTTATTAATTAAAATAATACATTTGTCAGTACCTTTGTATGCGGATGTATTGCCACCAGATGTGGCAGGTAACTCTCCCCTGCAGGTAACTGGGCAGCTGGGCTAACACTTGGACAGTTAGACATTAATGGGGTTATTCACTAAGGTGCAAATATGACTGTCAAATTCACAAACAGCGGATTCCCATAGCAAATCCGCTACAATTTCCCCATTGTAAAGTCGCGACAATTTTCCTATAATAAAGTTGTGACTGCGACAATATTCTCTTTATAAAGATGCGACTGCCACAGTAGCAGTCTATTGAGACTGTCTTTATCTGGTGAATTCGCACCTATATGCAACAATTCGGATTTTAGTGAATAACCCCCTAAATATAGAAAAACATTTTGGTTAAATACAATTTGGTTCAATATTCAACCAAATTAACACCAAAACACAAAATTGTCCAAAATGCGCATATAGTTACTATATGTTCAATCTGTGCTTCCAAAAATTCTAAATTGTTTTTATCCTTCAGATATACTTCCTGAATATTATTATTAGCTAGACCTCTAGTTCAAACCGGATTCCAAAAAAGTTGGGACACTAAACAAATTGTGAATAAAAACTGAATGCAATGATGTGGAGGTGCCAACATCTAATATTTTATTCAGAAGAGAACACAAATCACAGATCAAAAGTTTAAACTGAGAGAATGTATCATTTTAAGGGAAAAATATGTCACTGGACAAAGTGAGTGATGTCACGCAGGAGCGTGGCATCACCTACACAGCCGGCCGGGAAGATTGATTGTTATAACACCATTTTACACATAGGGCGAAATTTATAAAGGGCGTAGCGTTCACCCGAAGGTAAAATCCGGTCGCACGATCGGAATTACGATCGCGCAAATGCAAAACGCCGCGTTTTGCGTTCGCGCAAATGCAAAATGCAGCGTTTCCTATCGCGCGATGGTAAAACGAAGCGTTTTCCGATCGCGCGAACGCAAAACGCAGCATTTTGCGTTCGTGCGATCCGAAATACGATCGGGCGGAAAATTTTCCGCATTTAATAAATTTCGCCCATAGAGTGCATTCATAGGGATAGAAATAAATACTCCCACAGTGCACATTCCCCTTAACATTAATAGTCAAGTTTATAACTGATGAGTAGTATTTGCAGTTTGGCTTCAGCTCCTGTTCTAACAGGCTGAGACTGGCCTTTACTATTCAGAGTTGATATCTTCTTCATTGCAGGGAAAGCATGATGACATAAAGCTAATTTTATCCTTCAGATGTTCCCTGTGAGACACTGCTCTGCCAAATCACATAAGAAGAGACATCATGTGAAACAGTACTGGTGTTATGACCCTGGGGATTCTTGTTCCCCTAGTGCCAACTGAGCACCCAAGGTGTAGATCCCCTAGCCACAGTATATCTGGCACTGGTTAATCCCTTAGTGCAGAGTCCCTGGGTGCAGAGTCTGAGGGGCTTCTCATGTTGACTCTTAACCCCCACATGGAGGTATGGTCTTTGCTGCAAGGGAATCCCAGGTGGTAGCCACCAGGTTAATCCCCCCACTTGTGGTTGCTGTGCAGAAGTGGATTGTTGTCAGGATCCAGACTAGCAGTCAGGACAATAAGGTAGGAGAAGAAGGAGGTACCAGTCAGAATGCAGATACCAACAAATACCAAAGTGAACTTGGCACTACCAATCCCTAAGGCACAGAGTCTATGGTACTCCTGGTCTTCATCTTTGACCTCTGCAAGGAGGTATGGCCTTTTCTGTGGGGAGATACCCAAGTCACAGGATGATCTATGGCTGATAGTAGCAGGGAGGATGAGCTGGATAGCACTGTAGTGACCCAGAGTGGGCACTTCTTAAAGTTTGTAGTACCTAATGGGGTTTAACATCTAACCTGAGTGGCATTCATCTTAAGGTTTCCAAGTGGAGATCAACTCTTTTGGGAAATGATAATTACAATGTATAATTCTTTTCCATCCATGTGATTTATGGGAGAACAGTGACACCTGCTGGAAAGTGTGAGTATTATAAATGGAATGTAATAAGTATGTATCAGAATGATTTTTGTTTATGCTTTTGGTGTAATATGAGAAGCCATGCACCTGAGTGGGGGTATAAATGTAACAACCATGGAATGAGAAGTGTCTGTGGGAAGAAGGAGACAAAAAGCAAACAGATTTATATATTCAGTACCCCTCAGAGGTGCTAAGCCTGTGGGCCCTGTACATTTATACTCCAGAAGAATTTATGGACATTTTGCAGGACTAAAAGACCCATTGGGGAATATTATGTATATGAGATGCTGATGTAACATTTTGGAGTGAGAAAACACACGTTGTATTTGCTTTGCTGCATCGAAGTAAACATTTGAAAGTTATTGGTTAAAGCCACTGTCTCCATGAGTTCATTAAATTCTGCAAAGGGTAAACAACTTACCCAATATCCCAAACACAAGGTTTTCCATCCAGAGGTACATCTACTTTTTATTATTTTATTTTTTCATTGTTCAATTTTTATTTTTGCATTGTTCTGACCTCACGCTTGTTGGAGCCATCAGGGAGGCCCGTGACAAGACCTCAGCCCCTGAGTTAATTAGACCCTGCATCCGTCACCACAATCAATGGTGTCATGAACAGGATGTTACCTCCTGCATCTTGAGAAAGGGATAAGGAAGAAGACACTTGCCATTTTTGTTACCCAGTGCTTCTTGTTCTCAGAAACTTGTGGGACAAATCTTCCTGGGCTGGGAAGAATAAGGACCAATGAGAATACACCCAGGGGGCATGTTGGCATGATGAACAAGACTTCATCCTTGCAGGGAAGAGAGGATGTACAGAGAGCGGCTATTTTGGGGTGCAGAGTAAGGAGCCAAAAGAGAGAGACCAGAGTACCCATTGAATGGTCAGAGTGTCCAGAGAACCCAAAGAAGGAAGCAAACTACACTTCTTCAGGACCCGGTATGAACCAAATTGAGGCCTTACCCATTAAAACACTGACACTCACAGAGGAGGACCCCAAAGGCTGGAAACCAGGGACATGTTCTGGGAAAAGGTGATAGCCCATCACAGCAGACCTTGAGGATACAGGTACTTTGGAAACCCTAGGTGGGAGCACACCTGAATGGGATTCATACACTTCCAGTAGCTGGGGTAGTTGCACAAGTGCGGTGGGGTTTAGTCCTGCCACAGACAGAGGATGGATCTCAACTGTAAGAGAGACCTAGCAGTATGAACATACTATAACCTGCCATGTCATAAAACTTGCAGGGAAGCATACTCTGGTCTTACACTTGTTTTTGATTCATCTGCAGATGCAGGATGGCAACAGTGTAGAAAAGCCACACCCACACTACTATGTATCCTTTGAGGATACTAAGGAATCCTATGCCTCCCTGACATAACTCAGGGGAGCCGCATGTGAACTCTGGGGGGTTGTTTGAACTCTGTACTGGACTCTGGAGAGTTTTTCATTTTGTTTGAGAAGTTAAAGGTTTGAAAACTAAGAGAACGTAAATGCCGCTGAACTATAGGAAATGAATGAGTGTTGCAGGCTATGTGAAAGGGGATATAGCAATGTTTTTACTAGTCATATACGTAGAACCTTACATATGAAATAATAAATATGTATGTGGAAAGTAACATGAAGCAATGAATACTTAGCAATGCTTAATGCACAGTTATTTGAATTGGTTCTGAAAATTCAGAATCAGGTGGCAGCGCTGGACAATAGAAACAAATGCAAAGAAAGGGGGAAAAAGAATACTCCCCTAGTGCAATATTACAAAACACAATAATGTAAGGTGACAATTGTGTGTGATCCACTGTTATGAGATGATTATCAAAAATTATTATGTGCACGTGAGGGGAACTTCCCCTTTAAAGTTGTTAAAAAACACACAGAGTTCAGTAGATGCTATATTGCTGAAATACACAACACTAACAATGTGCAATTGATATAATTGAAGTATTATTTGAATGGTTCACAAACGATAAAGAGCGTATTCACTCTATTGACTAGTCACAGTGATATGTGAATAATGGTGGATTAAAAACTGAATAGTTGAATAGTGGACTGGTGTAGTGGGGAAGGATATAACCCTCCCTAGTTAGTAGCACTCACCAGAAAGTGCTAAAAATCAAGCACTTAGAATTTGAGGAAATGATTTCCTTTCTGAATATAAAGCTGGCAAATTGCCCTCTTCAGTGAAAATATATAAGGAGAGATGCCAAAGAAGAGACCATAGTGTAGTATGGCAAACATAAAAGTACAATTTTATTTATAGCAATGGCAGTAGTATTGTGCACCATGTTAGCCATAGATTTAAGCAAAGACAAGAGAGTATAGGTGATACCTTTTATTGGCTAACGGGATAGATGGTAAATGCAAGCTTTTGAGGCTCCTAAGGCCTCTTCGTCAGGATAGGTTAGGCTTAGAGTCTTGGTTCTAGGGCTAGGTTTAGAATCTTGACAAACCCTAGGGTTGCTGTCTACTTGTGGTCTAGTAGGTACACAGACAGAGAGAGGAATTGTCATCAAAATAGGCAGAGGTCAGGACAGGCAGAGAACAAACATGTCCAGAAAACAGGCCAAGGTCAGGTACATAGTAAATCAAAAAGAATCAGGATCGCACTTAGGAACAATAGAAGATATCTTATACTTGGGCACATCTGCGATCACAGTGTAATGTTGTGACGTCGACCATGCTTGTCATGCATACGCAGTGCCATAGAAGATTCATTTGGCCCCAAACAAATTTGTAATGAGTGGGAAATTGATCCTTCCAAACAATGGATGTTTATTCTTGCCCATTGGCAGTATATCTGTTCCTGAGATTTTACACCAGCAACGGGTTTGACCAATATCATCAGGTTAACTTGGTCCATGTAAATGTAGGGTATTGTTTGTTATGGCACCTGCCTTTAAAACATTCATGGGCATCCATAGAAAGGCAAGAATGGGCAAGTGCCTATCCCCGGTAGTACTGTAGATCTAACCTCCCAATGCACCCCTCTGTCCTGCCTTATGTGCCTGATGGATGACTGCTGCCATAGCACAGGATAGAGAAGCACTAGTTGGTAAATAGTGGCCATCCACAGAAATTAATGGTGACAGCATGACATCACAGCACTGCCTCTTATCATGTGACACATCGGGAATTGTTATGGACTTTTAAGCATCAGTAAATATTTGCACGTCATGCTGGGAAAAAGTGACAACACATTGTAAGTCAATCACACATTTACCCAAAATTCTAGTTTGTTCTTTGGTGAAAAAAGCATAGTTTAGTATAATAACACCATACCTTTATTTCACTTTTTATGCTTCTGTTGTTAAAAAATAAAAAATTACAATTAGAAAATAACCGTTATAAAGGACAGTTATATGAAAGCACCTCTTTAAGGTTGTTTGTTGTAAGCAATGGCTAAAGAACCTGTCCACGGACCCCTCCAGCAGTGCATGGTTAGTGGATCTCCACATAACAGCTCAGGAGATGAAGCCTGAGGACTGGTCTGAGAACCTGTGGAACTGCAGTAATTAGGTTCTGGTCACTGAGGGGGTTTTCACTAAGGTGCAAATTTGACTGTCGAATTCGTAAACTGCGGATTCCCATAGCAAATCTGCGACAGTTTCCCCATTGTAAAGTCGCAACAATTTTTTAATGTTATGATTGTGACAATTTACCCATAATAAAGTGACTGCGACAATATTCTCATTATAAAGACGGACTGTGACAATAGCAGCCTATTGCGACTGTCTTTATCTGGCGAATTTGAACCTATACGCAACAATTCGGACTTTAGTGAATAACCCCCTTAATCAGATAATAATGTTTGTTTATACGTTTCTGGTCAGGACTTGATTCTTCTCTATTTTCCTCTCCCAGAACCAGTCACTGTATCCAACATAACCTCCAGCCGCAGTGAATCATGGGAGACACTGAATGTTACATACACTGGGGAAGAGGCCACAGTTATCTGGACATGGAATGGAGAAGCCCTGTCTGAGAGGCACCGGCTGAGTGATGGGAACACGACTCTCACTGTACCCAGTAATGATACAGGGAGATACAGGGTCTGTGTCACTAACCCAGTGAGTAAGAGATGCAGAGAGTACAATATAGGTGAGTATGAGTAGGTGGCTGTTACTCTCCTCCACTATCCTACATATCAGCCTATATCAGTCAGTGTCTGCACTCAGTACATATAGTCATTCAGCATATTCCCTGCTCTGGCAGAGATAGAGGATTTGTTGTGGTGTAGAACAGGTACTGCTGTAGGATATATCCAATAAACTAATTAACTATCCTTGGATATCATTTATAGTTTTACTTCATCTTTTTATCCCTTTATTATGGTATTTCCTGAACAAATGACACAGTGATGCTCCCATTCTTGGCAAAGGCTTAGTAAAAACATTTTTACTTTGTTTCTGTGATCATTTGGCCACTTGGGGGCACTGTTTACTTTGAGTCTAGGAACAGTTATCTACATCTTTAGAAAAAATTCAAAAAGCAGCCCTGGGTTTTTCCCATTCATTGTGTTTTTCTGATAAACACTGTGTGTAATTTAATATAATGTACATTGCACAGAATTATCTGTAGTTTTGTGTTTTATATTTGGTTGTTTTTCTCCATATTTATTATAATCTGATATTAATTACATTCTCTTGTTTTATGTTACAGAATCTCCAGACAAGAAACTAGTAATTGTGATCCATGTAGCTGTGATAGTGTCTCTGGCTGTCAGTGTGTTACTGCTATTGGCTATGGGACTGTGTAACTATAGAAGCTGGTACATCTGGGGTGCAGGGAGGCATATCTCTGGCCAGGGGGCACATGTGGGGCTGAGTGGGCACACTTGGCCCATCCCCCCCCCTGTGAAAATCCCCAATTCCCCCCCGTGAAGATCCCTCTTCCTACCTGAGCGTTCCTCTGTTCCTCTCTATCCCCCGGCATTTCTCTCTATCCCCCGGCGCTCCTCTCTATCCCCCAGCGCTCAGCTGAGCCGCGGCTGTGAAAAGAGCCACCGTGAAGGCTCGAAAAAGCCGCATGTGGCTTACGAGCCGCGGTTTGCTGACCGCTGACTTACCCCATCCAGGAGGCATCAAGGCTCAATAGCTGCTTCCTGATTTTTCTGTGTACTTCAAATGCCAGGAGCGCTGATTACATGTGCTCCCAGCTTTCTATTGGCTCATGTGACTGAACGGGTCACATGAGTCCACGTCATGTGCCTTAGGGCACATGACCAGATCCCCCCCTAACCGGGGCAAGCTCTCCACTTGCCGTTGTGCTGGCTGGTGGAGCACTACAGCCCCTTGACTGCCGGCAGTAGGAAGTACGGTGTTAGCAGTTAACTGACAAAGAGGCAACGCCGTACTTTCTACTACTGGTGGCCTTCACTGGGTTAAAAAGATCTAGATTTTATTTTTGATTAATTATTTTTAGGCATGTTTCAATTTTTTCTTTTTACCTCCTGTAATAGTTTTAAATGGGATTTTTTACTTCCCCTTTAATTTGATGTTTTGTGTATTTTTTATCTTTTTTTTTATTGATTTGAATGAAGTATTTATTATGTGATACACTGGGAAATGTATCAAATGGCATTATCACAATGGTAAAAATAGGTGCTAAGAAATAACAGCTATTTACCATTAAAAGTGCGCCTAATGATAACTTCAATTTTTGTGTAAAAATGTTAGCAATTTGTGTCCTTTTTTACACTAATAATTAGTTTGTGTAAAAAATGTTAGCATTTCCCAATTGTGTCCAAATATTAGCAAAATGTTAGCAATTTCCATGCACATATAGTAATTACTAACATTTTTTACAGAAACCAGTCATTAGTGTAAAAAAAATGGGTACCTGGTTCTCTAACGCCAGGGTTCAGGCAGGCGTTAATTTTACTTCTTATAACAGGACTTAAAATCCTTCTAACCTTCATAAATCAACTGCGCCTGGTCTTAATCACTGATTTTTGCAAAAAATAAAAGACAGGCGCAGCTGGTGCAAAATGGCGCAAACTGAATGATAAATTGCTAATATATGGACGCAAAATAATTGTATTATGAGAGGAGACCACTTGTTTATCTGGTTTGCTCTTATCTGAAATACCATTGTTTAAGCAAATGCTGTGTGTTAAGGATGTTCTCCCCCACCTTGGGGGAAGGTATTCTTTACTATTGGCTTGACAAGGTATAAAAGTGTGAACACCAATAAAGTTTTAGATCCATTTCATAGAGAACTGTTTGTCTCTGTGAGTGGATGTACTATGAGCTCAGCATTACTTTTAAACTCCAATTTGAAACTGTACTGGAAACAGCAAAATTAGTCGATTGCGACTACAGAAATGGTGCCTAAACTTAGTGACTAAAAACTACAAAAATGACAAGGACTAAGACCGTCTCTCTGCTCTGAAAATCCGTACCAGGACCAGGAACGGACAGACTGAAGCTGCAGCATGGTAAGAAGCTTTATTCTTACATTGATCCTCTGTCCCTCCCTGCCTCCTGTCTACACCTTTGGATCAGGTGAGATATATATTAAGGGTTAATTTTATAATTTATGTCTGGTCCAGTCTATTTTTACAAAGAACCCTTGGGCTTTTTCCAGTGTCAGTGTTATTGTGCTGTCTGTTGTCTGTCTGATGCATACGCTGAGTGATTGAAACTCCATGTTTGGTAAGCAGATACACTTATAGTGTGGTGCCATTAGGCTTCACTGTAAGGACTGCGGAGGAGTATAATTCACTATGAGCAGAGTTGTACTAACTTGCGTTTAGGCAAAAGGACACTCAATGCACAGTAGGTGGTGCCAATAGGGTTGTACACATCTGATGAGTTAAGTTGAATGCGATGGCGCTCCTTGGCTGCTTCGGGTCTTGTCGGCTGTATTCTGCAGCTACCGGCAAGACCTGAACATCCAAGGAGCACCGTCGCATTCAACTTACCTCATTAGAGGAGGTGCGTCACTGCAACTGCTGTTGGAGTTGAGTGGGGGGCACGGGGCAAGGTGGAGGAGGTGTCATGGGGAAAGAGGGTTGGGGCAGGGGGAGGCTCTGGGTGCCAATAGGGCCAGGACTGCCCCTGGTACACATGGGACAAATGTATGTAGTGTTGTGCAATTCAGTATTCTGTTTGTTGCCACTTTATGCAGAGAAAATATCTCTGTGATACAGTCTGTATTGGGCATATGCAAACCCTGCTGAATTGACCAAGATAGATGAACTCTGAACTTTGATAAAGGGCTGCTGCCCGAAACATGTCAATTTCTCTGTTTTTATCACAGTAAGGCTGGGTTCATATGAGTGTATGATGCGCAGTGCATCATACGCTAGTGTGAGAAAAAAATACGCCAAGCGTATTTTTCTATTGTACTTACCAGTGACAGTGTGAACGCTCCTTCGGCATTCACATCACTTCCTGTGTGGTCACATTTTGCTGCAGCATATAATACATTAGCCAAAATGTGACACACAGTGTTCCAGACCCAGCGTGTGTGCATCGTACACTGATGTGTCTGGAACTAGGTAAGTACCATTGGTTTGCATTGAGCTGTATTTTTTTAAATTTACTAATGTATGATGCATTGCGCATCATTTAATGCACTTAGGTGCGGTTATTTTAATGTGAATGACTATGCTACTGATGTTGCTGATCTCTTATCTGTTGTTTCTACTACTTGTTTAATAAATGCGGTTTGTGTTTTGGACGAACTACTGGCGTCATTATTATTATATACAAGTGCACACCATGGCTTATTTTTAAATTCCTACTTGAAATGTAAGCGGGGCTCATTCCCTAAGGTTTCTCGTAGCTTGGGTATAGGAGTGTATAGTTGCACCCATAATTATGAAATGTGGCATTTGGGCTATTTCTTAGTACATATCACCACAAACCCATTACAATAGTGAAATAAAGCAAACAACATTAGTATATACTTAAAAATATTAATGAAGCTGTTGTGACCACATTCATCAATACAAATATAGTACAGACATGGGAAAATTGCTTTATATAATACATCACCAGGATACAATACTTTAAGTACCAGGTTGTGGTTGACACAAGAGGTTACAATCTAAATGGGAGGAAGATTTAGATACACAGAGGGGTAATAAGAGCTGTAGCAATGTGCTAAAGCAGCGTTTCCCAAATGGTGGGTCGCGACCCGGTACCGGGCCACGAAAGCAAAATGCCGGGTCACGAGAGCGCGTTTGGGTTTTCATGACTGAAAACTAGTAATGGACTTCGCGCATGGCACCGCTCATGAATATTCATGAGGCGGCTACTTCATGATGCAACACGCATTGTTCGCCTTAAAACTAGTAAGCCAAACTAGTTTTAAGGCGTACAATGCGTGTTGCGTCATGAAGTATCCGTCTCATGAATATTCATAAGCGGTGCCGTGCGCGAAGTCCCTTACTAAGTGGATCACGAAATATAAGCACAAAAATAACCGGCCCACGGAAAAATAAGTTTGGGAAATGCTGTGCTAAAGCACTGATCAATTAATAAATATACTAAGCATAAAATATAATATATACATAAAAATCAGTGCTAGTTCTTCATAAGGAAGGACTTCAGTTTGGTTTTAAAAGAACATAGGGAATGTTCCTGACAAAGATAAAGGGGTATAGAATTCCAGATGTGAGGAGCAGAAAAAGAAAAGGGTTAAAGAAAAGAAAGGGCAGTAGTGGTGTGTGGCATGCAAAGCGGGTTGGTTTTGGAGGAGCACAATTGATGACAAAGAATGCATGGGCATATGAGTGAGGAAATGTAGGGGGGCAATGGAGTGAAGTGCCTTAAATGTCAAAAGGAGAACACTGTAAATGATTTGTTTGCTTACGGGGAGCCAAGGAGCAGAGAGAGATTGGGAGAGAATTCTGGCAGCTGAATTTAGAATAGACTGGAAAAGGGAGAAGTGGGAAGATGGAAGGCCAGAAAGAAGAACATTGCAGTAGTCCAAGGGGGATAGGACAAGAGCATGCATTAGGGTGTTAGCAATGGAATAAGAGAGAAAGGGGACGATCTTTGCAATATTGTGAAAGAAATATCGACAAGTTTTAGCAGTAGTGGAGATGTGTTTAGAGAAGGAGGGAGCAGTCAAAAGTCACCCCAAGACAATGTACAGAGGTTACAGGGTTGATGATTGCACCATCAACTAGAATGAAAAAGGTAGGAGTGGGTCCAGGTTTGGGTGGAAAAAAGATCAATTGTGTTTTAGTGACATTTCATTTGAGCTGGCACTTGAGAAGATAGCCAGGAGACAGTTAGAAATTTTAGTCTGTAATTCAGGTGTTAGCCCACGAGCAGATAGGTAAATTTGGGTATCATCTGCCTACAAGTTATACTGAACACCAGAGGTGGCTCTGGCCCTATCGGCGCCCTAGTAAACCCCCCATCTGGTGTCCCCCCATCCAGCACCACCACCACCCCCCACGCCACCCCCTGTCCCACATGGCCCCCCTGCCCCGCACCGTCTCCCTTGCCCCACAGCCCCCACTCACTTCTAACACCACCATCCAGCCAGAGCTCAACTTTCAATCTCCCAATTGGTAGCTGCATGTAACCTCCCAGCTGGCTGGCACTCTGAAAAAAAAAAAAATGATAGGGGGCCCCTAGCATTTGCCTATTCTGCCTAATGGCAGAGCTGGCACTGCTGAAGACCAAATGAATTGATGATATCACCCAAGGAAAGAGTGTACAGGGAGAATAGGAGGGGGCCAAGGACAGAGCCTTGAGGCACCCCCACCCTAAGTGGGAAAGGAGAAGAGGGGTAATTAATATGGGAGACAAAAAAAAAAATGATCAGAAAGATAGGAAGCCAGCCAAGACTCAGCTTGATTATAAACACCAAGCGCATGAAGAATTTGAATAATAAGGGAGTGATCAACAGTGTCAAATGCAAAGGAAATGTCTAGTATAATTAGAACAGAAAAGTAACCCTTGGCTTTGGCAACCAGAGATCATTTGCAAGTTTACACAGAGTGATCTCTGTAGAGTGCCCTGGCCTGAAACCAGACTGCAGAGGGTCTGGGAAATGGAGTGGATGCAGATATTAAGGCAGGTACAGGCAAGACATTCTAGAAGTTTAGAAGCCAAAGGCAAGAGAGACAGGATAGTAGTGTGTTCGTTTCAGGATTCATAGTTCGGTTTATCCTTTGTTCATGATCCAGAGTCTTTTTTTACGATCCCTTAGGCCAAGGGTCAGCAAACTTTATTCAGGAGGGAGCCATTTCACTCCTTCCTCCGGCGGCGATAACCATCTTCTGAGCCGCTGGAGGAGGGAGGCGTGCCCTCTCCCGACCCCATGACCACCGACAGCCAATCAGAAGAGCCGTCGGCGGTCATGGGCGGGGCTTGGGCAGTGCGGCCCGAGCCACAACAAGGCGGCTAAGGAGACGCATGTGGCTCGCGAGCCACACTTTGCCGACCACTGCCTTAGGCTATTTAAACGAGTCACACACCCTCATCTGTGCTCATTTATTCTGAGCTCACAGTGAGCAGACTGTTATTATCTGGAACTTTTGTTTACTATCTGTTTATCTTGTTTCCTGAGTCCTGAGTCTGCACCTGTACTTACACCTAAGTCCTGTATTCCCAGTCTGTGTTTAGCTGCTTGTGATCTGCTCCTGACAGCCTGCTGTGAACTGTTGTTTTCTTTTCTCTGGCTGCTGCTTCTATAGGCTTAATTATTCAGCATTTCCACATTTACAAAAACTTGCGAAGGACTCCTTCAGAACAAATATCTATACCTGATTCTGACATAATAAACGAGCCCAACATGGAGGCCGCAAGTGTGCCAATCGTGGATGATCCAGCTTTGGCTCATTACATTTCGGAGTTAAACCAGACGGTTCAGCAGCAAGCCCGCCATATTCAAAATTTGCAAGGGCGAGTGCAAGATTTGCAGGCTCAAGTCATAGATTTACAAGGCCAGTTATTAGCGTCACCCAGACAGATGGCAGGTGGGCTGGATGAAGCACCACTCACACTACCGGAGCGTTTTTCTGTGGATCATCACAAGTTTCGTGCTTTCCTAAATCAGTGCCATCTGCATTTCTGCGTCCAGTCACCTAAATTTAAGGAAAGGTGGGATTTATCATCTCTCTGCTGTCTGGGGATGCCATGGCATGGGCCGGTCCATACCTAGAACAGAACAGCCCAGAACTACAGGATTTAAAGGCATTTTTGCAGACCGTGAGCCAAATTTTTGATGATTCCAATCAAAAACTACTGCAGAGACAGCTTTGCTTAAAC
>WMED01011533.1:0-15216 GCA_019650415.1 Pipa parva
TGTACCATTAATAACCATCCTCTGTTTCCTACCACTGAGCCAGTTACTAACCCACTTACATACATTTTATCCCAGTCTAAACTTCCTCATTTTATGTAGTCAAAAAGGAATATCCAGTACTTCCTAAAACATAACCTTTATTCAGTCTGACGATCCTGGTCTTTATGAAAGATTGCCCTATCTGTTCCCCTTATAAGTGAATCCTCCATTAGCAGCACCTGTCTTGCTTCCCCTGATCTTTTATCCCCTTCCTTATTGGAGCAGACATACCCCTGGCTTTCAGAGGATGTGCCTTGCTGCAGCCATGCCACCCCTAAACTAACATCCCCCTCATCTGCCAATATGTATTTAAAAATGTACCTTTAAACAGAATTTCTCTCTGTCATCTTCCCTGTCAGCCTGACTTTTCTTTCCCGAGTGTTGGGTGGGTGGGACTAAATGATGATTAACATTATAGCTCCTCCAATCAGTTCCCTTAAATAATGATCTAGCACTTTAACAGTTGTCATTTTATGATATTTTTAATAAACAATAATGCACTAGTAGTGCCACTTAATGGCACTTATTTACATTTAGTTATTTCTATAACTTATCATTTGAGCAAATCAATTATTTATATATGGAAGCACCCAATGAGTAATACTGCTTTAGTACTCCATTAAAATATAAAATGTTCACACTGGATGCTTCCGTAGCCTTGTGTTGTATGATATAATTGGTGTATGGAAGTCTTTTACTTTGAAAACTCCATTTGACATTGTATGTTCTGGAACTGTTTTGAATGGGTGATAGTTCAAAAAGTATTGATTTAACAAACTTCCTTTATATTTAGTTTTGTGTTGCTGTCATCTTAAATGTGTTTTTTTTCACATAGGCAAGTGCATTAATCACTAAACCTGACAGAAAGAGTGCATTCTTTTAATATAATGCCAAGCTAAGGTGAGAGGGAGTTTTTTTTTTTCCTTATGAAGAACATAGTTTTTCAAGGTGAGGCTTGGTTTAACACTTTGTATTAATTGTTGTGTTAGGCAATCTTACTAGATAACCAATGAATAAGAAAAAGAATAGTTTCGATTTACTTTTGTATTTGATTTATCCTTGTCTCTAATACATTATACATACACTGCTGGAGGTCTAGGCAAGTATTTTTGGGGCGTGATGATAGAATATATTTTAAACATGACAATTTCTCAAAAGGTCAGGGGGTTATCCTGATGTTATTGTGAATGGTTACTGTGATGCAATTGTTGCAGGAGCCAATAAAGAAACACATCATGTCCTTCTTATTGATGCCGAACTTGCCCTATATAAACCTTCTCCTTGTTGCTTCGCCTCCACAGCAAATTACTGCCACTTCCCATTTACCCCTTCTGATCAACAGGCATCTTCACCCCTGAAGCCCCCCCACTGGCAATGTGCACCTTCCAGCTTGAGAACCTGCACACCATAAGACCTTGCACACACACTTACTGACACCTTGAACACCATCCCCACTGGGACTTTTCATACCACCCCCACTGGGACTTTTCCTACCACCCCCATTGGGAGCTTTCACAACATCACTGTTGGAACCTTCCAGTGACACTGGAAGAAGGATTTTTTTTTTGAAAAGTTTGGTGTTGTGTGTAAAGGTAGCACTAGATTATCTGTATCTTCTTCATTTACTTGATGCTTTCTGTTTTGAACATTATGCACAAACCCAGGTTACCTATGGAAAACTGCTGTTTACTGCAGTTTATCCCCTGAAGGGTATAAGAACACTGGTAATGGGCAGTCTCACTAGCCTGTTTTAGTGGTTTTATAGGGAAATTAGATTGCAAATTCTAATCTAAAGCACAGTGTAAACTGAATGTTTCTTTAAAACTCTGTGTAATACATTGAGGTCATATAAATTCCATAAAATATAATAAAAATTAAAAAGGATATTATTATTTCATTGTATTTCAAACAAAACAAAAATGTTTCACTTTTGCTAGAAAATAATGCAATATGTGTAGTTAATGCAAGGATATTTTATCGCTAAAATGGTTATAGCCCCATTGAAGCACAATATTTCCCACTAAATCTTGCAACTGACCGTAAAATCATTAACATCTCATTATTCTTACATAAGCATTGTTCTTTTTTTAAAGGAAGTGTCTTAAATAATGCATTTCAGTTAAAAATCCTTCAGATATTCAAAATAATCGATAAAAGTATTTGACACCGACAAGACTTTGACATTATCTTTACTGTGTCCTAATGTGTGCAATGGAGAATGGTGAATGTCATTTTTAAGTGGAAGTCAAAGAGCAACAAAGAGTATAATCAGACTAGCATATTTCCAGTCATGGTAATTCAGCATTTTACATGCTTTCAAAGAATAACTATAAAAGATATGTCCTTTCACTAGTATAAATTGCATGTATTAAGTTTCAGTACAAAAGTGATAGGTATGTACAAATATTTTATCTGTCCCCGAAACAGAAACACTCTTGGTAAATGCAGATAGAAGTGTTGAAAATATTTGCATGTTTTGTACATTAGATCATTAGAACAAATTCTATGGAATGTGTGCAATACTTTACTAAAGTGTCAACGTTACGTTCTTATCAAAGCAAGCAGAAGTTTGGGAAAAAATTATGACTGTTATCGAAGGAACAGTGAGAAAATTCACAAACTTCTGTTGCCTTGTCAGCTTTGCTTTATCAAGCGCATTTATGAGCTCAATGCTAAAAAGCTTTAATATTTATCAGCGCTTACTGAATATCATATTGTTTCAGCTGAATTTATTTATAGAGTACATTGAAAACTTAGCATATAATTACAGTTTTCTCAGTTGCACCAGTGGAAATATTATAAACAATGATTGACTGTTTAATATAGACCATATCCCATTAGGAAAGTGTGTAAGAAAGTAAGGGTTACATATTCGCAAATGTATACTGCTCTATGCACTTTATTAAAATGTGTTGTTTTTTAATAGATTTTTTTTTTTTTGCTTTTTTATTTAAAGAAAGCAGAGATCAACCTATTATGTGTCAGAAAGCTAAACTGTTTGCAGTAACCATCCATTTGTAGTTTGTGTATCTTTCTCATACTATTTTTAGTCTCTTTGCATTTGTTGTGGATGCTTTTATTAAAGGAGGCATGGGTGAATGATGACTGGTACCTGGATACTTGAAGGGTAATTAATGACTTATATGTACATATGTATATTTTTTATTTATAGAGCACCACAAAGTTATGCAGAGCTGTATAATCCAACAATACAGTTATAATACAGACAAGGGAAAAGTACTTAACAAAGAACAAATGAAGTAAATTACAAGGATATAATCAAGAAAATACATCACTCTAATTGGTCAAAATGTATTTAATTCAAAAAGGCCGATTTTGCCTTCTCAAGTTTATCCCCTGTAGATCTCAGCTGTTCGATCAGTAAATATCGATTGATATGTTTCAGTCGAGTTTTACAGATTTAAACTTTTCAATTGGGTTTTTCAATGGAAAGGTAGCTATACTTTACATTAGTAGTTTGGCTACCTTTTCATCAAAAAATCCGATAAAAAAACTCAATCAAAAAGTTTTGATAGATAAAAGTTGATATAAAATAAATCAATCAATATTTACCAATTGATTGAATTGAATTGTAAGTTGAACCAATTTACATTCCAGGTCTACAGGGGATAAACCCGAAAAAGGATGAAATTGGCCTTTTTTAGTTTAATAAATTTTGCCCTTAAAGTGCCAGGCCATGATTGAAGCAAGAGGATGGAGGTTCCTGCCCCATAGAGTTTAGTTATAGAGGTCTAGTAACCCATGAAAACCAATCAGCAGTTGGCTTTCAGAAATCTAGTTTCACTGTACTAGTGAATGCTAACAGCTGATTGGTTGATATGGGTTGCTACACCTTCTATAAGGTTGCCCCTGTTGATAAATTTCCCTGTTGGCTTGCAACTATATTGTTGCAGATCTCTTAATGACTTTAATTTGGTATCATAGTTATAAGAAGGAAGTTAGAATATCAGATACTTTGAATCATGTCAAAATTACAATTACAATTTTCATAGCTGTAGGACAAAAATTATTGGAAAACTATGTAGTGAAATTCATACACATTTCTAACTTGAAGAATCATTTTAATTATTTCAAATATACAATAGTTGATAATGATTTAACAGGTTATCATGTTAGGAATCATATCATTCACTTACATTTGCTGGGTGAAAAAAATTGAGCAGGTTTGTCCCAATAATACTGAAAGAAAAGTTTTCATACACGATCAGGAACTTAAAGGATTCATTTGAGCCTTTAACTAATTACTAAATCCTTAGTTTTTAAGATTTATCCTCCATCGTTGTAGTCATTGATGATTTAACCGGTTCTAATAACATATTAAACAACATGTCATACTGTGAAAATCTAACATAATTCTGCAAAAAAGAAGAAACTCGTAAATGCTGTGAATAAAAATGTCTCCTTTATTTTCTATTTTCTGCAAACCATTTAAATTCCAAACATAAGATGCATTAAGCGTCTTTAGGTGTCACCATGACTTGAACTCCTTTCTGAAATGCTTTGATTTTATTTCAGCAGAAATGTGAAGTTGAGTTCAATAGTTCACTGCTTCATATCTAATAAATCCAATATCTAAAAGTTTGCATCACAATTGAAATGCATTGACATTGGTCTCGCTCTGCATAAAAAAAAAATAATAATAATTTTGCTATTTAGGAAAAATACAGGAATGTACGAATGACAGTCTCAGAGCTCTCTGCTCAGTAATAATTACCAGTAACCCTCAATACTTCTACAACAGCTGAAGGGTATACAGATGGACGCCTCTATTAAACATATGGGTCTTACTGCATTCTTCTGCCAATAACCACACATTTGCATTTAAAAATGATCCTACTCACTCCTTATACTGCCAAACCCTACCGAAAGCTAGGCCAAGCTTTGCACATCCTGGTGTTGAACTATAGCTTTTAACATTCCTCAATAGCCTTTGGGTGCTTGGGAATATTGTATGTAAAGGGCCAAGATTACATGAGCATGTGTTAGCTGCTTCACATTGGTTTGTTATTTTCTAGCCAATTTTGGTTTAATATCAGCAATATTGTGCTAAAACCAAGGTAAATAGTTAAATGGGAGAGTAAACTCTTCAAGATGCTGCACTTATGTACTTATAATAGTGTTGTTTCCACATATGACTTTCACTTTCCAAAACTCCATCATCATTAGAACGTGTGACTCAACCTCAGGAACAATAAACATATTGCGACTGTAGTGGATTCATCTATGCTGAATGCTGAATGCTAATGTATGCACTGACCCATTCTATCCCAACTTTTCATATATTTTTCAAAGTAATTTTTTGAGTGATTTTGCATGAAAACATTTATGAAGAATATCCATAAAAGTTTAACAAGGATTTGAAACCAACATGAATAAATTAAAAAAGGATGAGACAATACTTCCTTATTACAGAATTAGCTGTCAAATGGATTTGTACCTGGTGAGACAAAACTTGACCCGCAATTCTTGTAAAATGTACTTTTATATTTTATAGCGTTATATGTAAACTTCTAGGAAAGAAATTTATTATAACAGAGTGGACACCAGAACTACAGACGTGTGTGTGCAAAGCCTTATCACCAACTAGGAGATACAGCATTGTACTGAGAGTAAATAGCAATGCAAATTGTGTTTACATAAAATGTAGACTAACAGACCTGAGATGCTGAATTACTGGACAATGCCAAGAATGTGTCCTTGTCATCACAACCTCTATAGCAGACATTGATACATTTCATCCAGCTGTTAAGAGGTATTAAAATATATATATTGAAATAAGCAATTCATATTTAATAGAATTGGTCTGATTCTGGATGATATTATGGTATTTGGTAGAGATGTGTTCGTCTTCTTGTGTTTCTCTTCTGTATTTTTATGGTTTTGTTTAGATTCTTATGTTTTGCCAAAGGTTGGCCCCTTGACAAAAATAATTTTGAAAGGCAAGTAGAAATTTAGGAATTTACGGTCAGGTTTTCTAAGTTTCCCCAAAAGACATCTTTGTTATTCTGTCAGTTCTGTTAATATTGTGACTAACATTAAACCCCATTCTCTCTATATCTGGGTTCTACACTAGTTGAAAAAAAGTATTTTTTTTTTTTTATTTATTATAATTATAGATAGTCATTACTAAATCATGTTTCCATTATGAGAACCACAGATTTCAGCAACCTCCTATTAATAGTCATTGTATTTCCTTCCATGTATTTCAACACATATAAAACTCCACATGTTCAGTTCCTTCATATTATTCCATAGTGTGGGTTTAAAGGAGGACCTACATAAAGACAAACCCTCCCCTCCTTCTAACAATGAAGAAAGGGATGATCCCCCATGGTTGATGTGGTTTGGCTCTTTCTATATGTATGTATGTATAATTATATTTATAAAGCACCACAAACATACGCAGCGCTGTACAGTTCAGAGTAAAAATATAATACAGACACGGGAAAATTGCATTAAACAATAAAGTAAGATCACAAGGATACATCACTTTAAGTGCTATGTTGAGGTTGACAAAAGAGGTTGGCAGTCAATGCCCCATAGAGCTTACAGTCTAAATGAGAGGAAGACTTACATACACAGATAGACAGGTAATAAGAGCTGTGATAATGTATTGAAACACAAGTCCATAATAAAAGAAATACAAATATTAAGCATAAATGGCTAAGTATTAAATAAAATATATACATAAAAATCAATGATAAGTATCAGTGCTAGTGCTCCAAAAGGTAGGATTTCAATTTGGTTTTAAAAGTGCCTAGGGAATGTTCCTTGAAAAAATAAAGGGGTATAGAATTCCAGATGTGAGGGGCAGAGAGAGAATATGGTTTAAGATGAGAAAGGGCAGTATTGGTGTATGGCGCGCAAAGCTGGTTGCTTTCGGAGGAGTACAGTTGACAACGAGGAATTTATGAGAGAGGAAAAGTAAGGAGGGGCAACAGAATGAAGTGCCTTAAATGTCAAAAGCTGAACACTGTAGATAATTCATTTGCTTACAGGGAGCCAAGGAGCATCAAGAGATTGTGAGAGAGGCTGTCCCTTGCAGGGAAAGAGGGAGACAACTCTGACAGTGAATTTAGAATAGACTGGAGTGGAGAGAGGCACTTCTTTGTTTTGCTCTATGGTCCTCAAACTGGGAACCTGATGATGGATATTATATAATCCCAAAACATTATGTACACATTTTTGCTGCCTAATAAAAGAGATGATCCCTGGACACAAGGCTGTTTGGTTTATTATAAATGTTCTGTTATGTAGGTCCATTGTGATTATTTCCAGTAAAGAGTAGGGAGAAATAGCGATTAGGCATCATTTAAGGGTCTTCTTTGGGTATCTTACTGCAGATTTCTTGTCATAGATTTAAATACAAGTGAATGGGAAAATGACAACAACAAAGATAATGAAATTAAGAGTTTTGATACCTCCATGGGCCCATAGAGAGATATTTGGTATCCCAAGGATACATCTGGCACTGCTACATCAGGGATGTACCTGGTGCTTTATTTGGTTGTACCTTTGCTGGAAGTGCTGTACTATGTTGGGGATACTCAGGCACATACTGCAGATCCTGGTAGAAAAACCTGAGCAGAGGCTAAAGCAAGCTGAAGCTTGATACAAAGATCAGTGGACAAAATAGGAAACAATAATAACAGGTCATAGAAATTGACATCAACACTCGAGCACCAACTCTAGAAAGCACTTGTTATTTAAATCTACCACCACTGACTTCATTTCTGACATCAGCCAGCTTGGATAAGGTACATAACCTATGCTACCCAGTGCCAACAGAAACCCTGAGCATGGCAGAAGAAGTGCAAGCAGCCCTATGTTAATTAATGTAAAGGTGCACTGCCCCATCAGATGTTGCACAAATTGATATCTGCAAAAGGTAAACATTTCCATCAAGCAGGATTTAACATCAGTGATTGCATGGAGAAGCTCTGCAAGAGTGGGGGTTGGAGCCACAAACAGGGCCAAGTCTGGATGAAGTTGTGAGTAATTTTCTGTTGAACCAAGGCTGCCATATTGTGGAGGTTGGAGGCCAAACTGTTTAACTCTTGCAATACAGCCTGAATTTCTTTGTTAGCTTTTGGGTGTAGTGGGGAAGATAGATGTTACTGTGACTTAGCCAGTAAAAAAGCCTAGATGCCCAATTCAAGAAAACAGTAGCAACAAAGCTCTAATAGACACTTCAGTGCAGCTCAACATAGTGGCCAATCTCCCCAGATTTACTGTATAAATGGTTGATGGCTAATATGCATGGCAACTGAGTGGGCAACTGAGCAGTGCAATTATAGAGCAGCATTTTGGGCTAGTGTGTGATACAAACGGACAATAAGCTGGAATGTTAATAAGAGGTATCATTTAATTAGACCAGGAGACAATACTGCATAAAGTGTCAGTTCATTAATTATTTTAAAGGACAAGTGTGTCTAAATGAGTAAATCTAGCATGAAGGTAGATTTAATATGTCAACTTATAATTGTATAAATCATACTGGTGTCATTTACTGTAGACGATAAGCTGGATGGTAATATATAAACTATGCACTATATTTATTAGTTCAGTAAATGGATTCTAATGTGTACAAGTGCTTTTTTGTATTATTTGATGCATTTTTAAATATTTTACAATCCACTGGAGTTCCATCCTATCTAGAGAGACAAACATTTTCCATGATTGAATTGTGATTAAACATAACCTGAGAATGTAAACATAAAGTTAACTAGCTATGTTTCAGTTTTTACAAAGAGAATATCAGATAAACAGTTTATTATCGTACTTGCGATCTACAGAACACTGATTCTCCTCTACTGTTAATTTGAAGTCTGTTACACATCATCCTCCTGGGCATTGGCCACCTGTATCCATTAAGCAGTTCGTGGTCACTCACAATCCCATTAAATTACAGTTGATTGTCTCCTTTGTTGTCCTCATTTATTTTATTAAATTACCATGTCCTTCACCACAGTTTGCCTCATTCTCGGCAAATACTTTTCTCTCCGTTGTTAATCATGTGCTTAAAAAGAAATTAGTTTTCTTTTTTTAGAAAAAATTATGAAATAGTTTCTGAATGAAATATGTCATTGCAGTCTCTAACATTCCAGGCAGAAATTCCCAAGGCACTCACAGAAGATTTTACGTAAAGTTTCACTGAATTTAAGGACTAATATTTGCTCAAGGGTAAACTGTAGTTACTCTATGTGTAAAACAAATCCTATAAATAAATCCTAATAAAATGATGTAGCAATGTCACTTCATGTCCCTTTCAGCTTTTAGCATTATATCTACACCTTCAGCTTCCATTCTGGTAAGTCTTCTATTTCTTTTCATGTGTTTTCTTTCTCTTTATATATACAAACTAGCAAAACTGTTGTCTAAAATGTCTAAGGTCTCTGAAATACAGGGCTGCCATCAGAAATCATGGGGCCCTCCACCACCTGACAAATGGGGCCCTCCAACATTTTTATGCTGACCATATTTACACTACAAATTGTCCATTTACATAGATCAGTATCCAGTAATCCACATTCAGTTTTAATTACTTACAAACATACATCTAGTTGGGCCACTCTGGTTTGCTAAGAAGATGGTGCCCCCCATAGCAGTACCTCCTGTAACTCCCTTTTGGTGGCATTGGTCACATACCTTAGAAACTGTGGCCCTTCTATCATTCAACATGTGAGTAATAGGAACGTATGTTGCTTCATGGCAGTTCAAAAGTTTTCTGTTAAGGAAGAAACTCAGAGTCTAGCATTCAGTCTAAGGCACAGTTTTCTAACAATTCATACTTACAGGAGTACAAGTCCCTTGCTTATTCAGTATATAAAGTGTCCCCTTGCTCTAGAGCCTGATCGATAGGTTACAGGTGATTTGTTACTTTCCTCCTGCCCTTAAGTCCATAGGACCAATTCACCCGTCATAATTTCTGTGGTCGAGGCTAATGAATTTCAGGACCATGGAAAGCATCAAAACCAGGAAACCAGTCCAGAAAATTCAGTGCACCATGGAAATTCAGCAAGGAAGACCTATAATAGGGCAATGAACATGAAGCAGTCCAAATATTGTTTGGGAAGGATACATACACAGTAGGATGAAATGAGTATAAAATGATGGCATAATCAATACCCAAGTAAGGTCATATAAAAGCTTCAGGTTCAAGAATCCTGTAAAGATGCCCAAAGAGGGCATTCCATTTTCCCATGAAATATTTCGTATCTGTAAAGAGAAAGAGAAGGATTATAGAGAAGGGCCTTACAGCAACACTAGATAACAAAACCCAACTACCATTCATGAATTATCCACTTTGTTATTTTTTCTTTCTGAAACGCACAGTTTATTCTAGAAACCGTAGTAACTTGGGTAATACGATTAAGCTAAAAAATGTATTTTAGCTGCTTTGGACCTTTACAAAAGACAACTCCCTGCTTTCTAAAAAAAAGTCTGTTAAGTAGACGTGGCAGGTCCACTTTAATTAATATGCTATCTGTAGTCCAAAAGAAGAATTCTCCAAGGGAAAAAAAATTTCTTTAATTGTGCTAACAGTCCCATTACCTAATGTGCCTTATTGATGTCTTCATGCAGTTTATATTTGCAGTATATTTCACTAACTTTTTATGGATCTGCATACTATTTCACTCAACAAGTAAATAACAAAAAAAGTATATATAAATTAAAGGGCACACTCAACTTTATCAGGTTACTCTAACCAGTGTTATCAAAAATGATCGTGTGTGAATAAATTCAGTTTATACACACATTAATCCATGCACACACATCAGCACCAGCTGTTCTATTGGGTCATCTATATTAGCTAGAGACTGTGAAATATTAACTGTTTATATACTGAAATTTGAATGTGAAAAAAAGCAGGTTAAATGTCCCTCTGAATGCTAATGTATAGACTATCCAATCCTGCAGACCAGAAATCAGAAAGGGGAGGCAATGAATTTATATTATTACTAGGCTACAAACTATGGGGGTTACTGAGTAAAAAGGGAATTCAACTGTTGAATTCTCAAACAGCAGATTCCCATAGAAAATCTGCGACCGGGACAAATTTCAAATTGTAAAGACGCGACCAGGACAATTTAATGTTGCGTCTGAAACAATATTTCCATAGTAAAGTTTCGACTGTGACAATATTCCCATAACAAATCTGCAATGGTGAAAATATTCTCTTTTTAAAGACACAACTGCGACAATAGCTGTCCATTGCGACTGACTTTAGCTTGCAAAATTCACCCCTTTACGCAAAAATTTGGACTTTAGCCAATAACCCCCTATTTCTTTTATCATTTAGAAAAGCAGAGGTGGGGAAAGTCAATGTAATATTGAGAAGTAAAAGGTGTAATAGCATGTTATGAATTCATAAATATCAGGGGTCTCCTAGTATCTTAGGCTTTAAAGAAATTCACTGGGCAAATAATCCTACTACCAGAGAAAGTGTTTTACACAAAAATCCTCACTTATCCCTATGGAGTGGAAAAGGAATTGGGTAATATTTAAGATTTTTTTTTTGCTAATACAGCAAATACATGAGTGTATGACCAGCCTAAAACCATTTGTTTGTGTAACCTGATTGTGGCGATATTTACTAATAAATCACACAATTATCACATTCAATACCAAGGATGCGACTTTACACTCTTAAACCCAGGCTATAAGACATTTCAAGGGGATAAGCCCCGCTTACATTTGGAGTAGGAATGAATATAGTACTGTGGTGTGCATTTAAATAGAACAACAGGGCACCAGTAGTTCTTTCCAAAACATGAAACTGCATTTATTGATTAGAACAGTATTTAAAGGAACCACAGCACAATTATCATTATTATTATCAAAGACATACATTTGAACAATGAGAGAGCATACACAGGGATGAACACACAGGTATGTATATACATAAGCATCCACAGGGTATTGATATATAGTTACCACCAAGGAGATATGAGTAAGGATTCTTCAATGGTTAGGCACAGGCTGACTTTCCCCAAAAGCCAGGACAATATTTAGGGTGTCTTCTCTCGAAATGGCTCTCCCTAAGTCCCTAGACCTGACCTAATAAATACCTCTCTGTGCTTCCCAATTTAGTTAGGGAGAACACTAGGCCTCCTAGACCCCTTCACTCCTGGTGGGGTCAATTGCTACCCAGATACACAAGCCTACACTGCAACTCTCACAAGCTAGGGTGAGATAACAGTAATTTAAGGCTGCTAAATCTAGGCCCCTGTGTGACTGCCACTGGATTAGTGGAGATAGGCTGTTGCTCCTTCAACACCCTCAGCGAAAGACAAGAGACTTCCTGTTATCACTTCTATTTATAAACAATTCTGAGCATAGAAGTAAGTAACGGATACAATTAAGGCTTAGCCTTAATTAGAGAACACCTGTATAAGAAGTAATATAAAGTATTACACCACAAGAGGGAGCCCTAGGATAAAGGATAAACCCCCTGAATATACAAATATATATACAGTATATAGGGCTACATTTGCATTTTATTTCTTCAAATTTTATTTCTCTCTGTTCGCTGCCACATGTTCAGACCGTATGATCGAAATAAAACTCAGAACTCTAAATGCTCTTTAAAAGAAACATTTTTGCAGTATATACAGTACACAGGATTGCATATTGTCATGTAAGTGGCGGAAATTATAAGGAATGTGTTGAGTCAAGGGCAAAGATAGTTTAGTGAAATTGTTTAAATGACAAATGGAAAGAAAACAAAATAAATAACAGAAATGCTCTGTAAGTACACTATAATAAAGAGTGTTTTTCTTTCTGAAAGAGTAACAGTACAAGCAAGAATAATTTTCAGACTTATGAAAACCCCTGTAGTAATAACATCACAAAAAAAGCCTTTATTTTGAAAATAATCGGTAATTACATCACGATGTGCGTGTTCTGAATGGCTCAGTCATCTACAGGAAATAAAATAGTCATTATTTTCATAATAAATTGCATGGTGTGCCTTTTCTCTTTTTTGTGTTTTCTGTATTTTGCAGTAAATATTTGTGTGAATGATTGATTTTGTTGATGCCATATACGCAGTGGCATACAGCTACAGGGGGTCGCGGCAGTGACCGGTCCCCATGCCCCACGCTGTGACCCCATGAGGGGCCTTGGTTCAGATCGTGCACTGGGAACCACTTGCCAAAAGTTCCACCCCTACATATATGACCTTAAATCATCCAGTAACATTCTGACAGACAGTCTAGTTCAGTTGATTCAAATTAAATGACTTTATTGCAGAATTTGCAGACATTTTATCAGAGGAAAATGGGCATGTGCACATTATTTCTGTTTTCTATTAATTACTGGAGCTAGATATTTAATAATAAATGTGATACTGACCCTTTGATCTAGTTTATAACAATATTAGAATTCACCAGGAAAGATGTGCAGGTGAACAAAATATTTTAAAGAGTTTGTATCTTGTTGATCATAGTTATTAAGAAGTTTTATTTCTGGAACTCACCTACCTCTTGTACCCTATGTACAGTGCAGGATTCCTTTGCTTCTCAACTAACATGCTACTCCCTGTTAATTTCTTATATGCTTAATAGAATATAGCGAAAAGGGATTCTAGGGACTCATTATTCATGACTTATTAGTCATCTTCCCTGTCAGCCTGACTTTTCTTTTCCGAGTCGTCTGGGTGGTGCTAAATGATGATTGACATTATAGCTCCTCCAATCAGATCCCTGCTAGATTGTGTTTTAAGGGATCTGATTGGAGGAGCTATAATGTCAATCATCATTTAGCCCCACACACCTGCCACGCGGGAAAGAAAAATCGGTCTGACAAGGAAGATGACCAAGAGAAACGCTGTATAAAGGTACATTTTTAAAAATACATATATATTTACAAAAACATTTATTTCATTAGTAGAACCTAAATTAGTATTAATTTTGAGGTGACAGGTGCACTTTAAAGCTATATCCTCAGCCTACAAACTGAGGTTGCTTAGCTTAGAAGAGCAGCATCTGAATTTATATGCGCTTCACACCTGTGAGGTGGACTATTATAAATCACTGGCCTATCAACAAAAAGGTTTACATCACACAAATTACCATCGGAAAATTTTGCTTTCAGGTGAAATTGCACTGGAATTATAAGAGCAATGCCCCTTAAACAGGGAGGTTGGAAGGGTTCAATCCCTAAGCACCAATAAGCAAAGCAAGTGTAAAAGGACAATTTCAGTCTGAAAATCTGAGCGCTGCAGCTCAAGTCAATCAGACCAACCCTTTAGATTTCAAATGACCAAAACCAAGTATATATCATATATTTTATATATTTTCTGAAATGACTCTCCTTTAGTTATCTAGATTTGCCAGCCTTGTTGGGTGTCGATTTGTGGATGATTTGTGGATGAAAACCCTTGTGCTGGTTTCCTGAAAAAAAAAAAGACAAAATTCAGCTAATTATAATCAATATCATACAAAATGTATAGTATGCGTCCATACCATGGAAGTCACGGTCACATTATTTAATAGTAATTCCTTATGTAAGTGTATCAAGATGTGCAGTTAGTATCTCAAAAGGTCAGAGCTGCCCTTTAGAAATGTGTCTGTGCTATGGATGCTGGGTTTAATAACCATTTAAAATAAATGGAATGACAGCATATCCTTAGCTCTCAGTAAATAGCTATTCAGCTGGCATCATTGGCCTTTTTCTGTCAAAGTAAAAGTTGCACTAGTGATGTACTGCAAACGAAATCTACTGTACGGAATGGGTGGAAGAGGAACTGTAAAAAGAATGTGAAGAGAAATTGTTGCTTCTGGTAGTGGTGGGCTTTAATGTTGCACTGGGGGTAAGAAACTGCCCTGGTACATCAGCCCACATTTGTGCTATTGTGTTGGTGTGTAATAGAACCAATGTATAAAAATAATAATAAATAATAATAATAATAATAATAATAAATAATACTCTATTATTCCTTTATTTATCTTTCAGTTCATCAGCAAACCAAAGGCTATAGACCTGTGGCGAATGCAGCGCTTTGTAAAAGACGTAACTGGTGTTTTTTCTTTTATTCTTGTTTTTACTGGGAAAATTAGAAAAATATCCATGATATTTCCACATTTTTGAATCTGTTGATGTTGCTGCTGTGTATGTGTGTGCTGGAGGGCTGCTGTGTGTGTGTGTGCTGGA
>WMED01011534.1:660-15216 GCA_019650415.1 Pipa parva
AGTTCTCTGTAAGGTATCAGTTAAAGTTAATTGAATTGAATGAACTAGTTAAAGTAATTTTGAATGTGATAACTACATTCTATAGCCATTACGGTTTATTATATGCCTTTTCCCATTGGGAAATAGTAAACTGAAGAATCGTCCCTCTTTACTCTTACTCATAGCGAAACACAAAAATTTTGTATAAACTCAAGATGTTATGCAGGCCCAAAGGACTTGACTGACAAAATATGAAAAAACTACCATTACCATTTTGTTTAAGCAAATATGAAATGTTGAATTTGAATGTATATGTAAAGCTCTTTTTGTGCAAATCAAATTTTTCTTCACATTGGAAAAAGAAGGAAAAATAGTATCATTCTAAAAAGAGATTGTGTTTCTAACACTGAATCAGTCTAGCGTTGTACAGAGTGGTTTGGAATGGTCTGGGAAGAACCCCCTAGAGTAAAGGGGTCATACATGGAAGAGGCTAAACTATTAAAGGGACACTAAAGCATTTAAATAAACAGCTTTCTATTTATTATCCACCTAGTATTAAGTACAACAAGTATTAAAATGACAGGTTTAAACTTGCCGATTTTTCAGAATAGTCATACCAATTGTAGAAAAAAACAAGCACTTGGAGAGGAGGTTTTCAGCTAATACTAGCCCCTCCCCCTTTGAGCAAACATCCCCTCCTGAGAGTAATTAAAATTCACTTTCACTTTCTTTAGGAAACTTAGTGCAAGACAGGCCTGAGAGACTGAAAAACTGCAGAAAATCAGCCTAAAACAGCTCAGAGTCAAATTTAAAATAGTAATTTAAAATGCTGCACAGAGATTACAGGAGGAAGGGCTAAATTAGCTGATAAATTCTGATCCAAGTGCTTGTTTATTTTTTCATCTGTTGCTAGGATTATTCTGCAAAATCAGGAAGCCTAAACCTGTCATTTTAACACTTGTTTTACATACAGTTAGGCTGTCAACAAAATAGAAAGCACTTTTTTTTTTTACAGACTTTAGTGTTCCTTTAAGTTTTTTTGATTTTTATTCATATTTTTAGCAATACCATGTTAGAAAATGTGTAACCAAATCTTATCAATCTCTCTAAACATAACTATAGTTTGCTAAAAGGATCTGCATGTGATCGTTTAATGACACCCAGTAGAATGGCCTTATGGTAGCAAATTAAATTTAGAGTAGATAACTGCTCCAGAGACCTACTGTATATTAAACCATAGCAAATACTCATTCTTATCAGTGGACCAAGATAAAACAAATCTTTGAGGCTAGGTTCACACTGGTGTTTTTATGCACGGCGTATATACACTGTGCATAAAAACAAAAGAAAAAACCCTCGCTGTGTTAACCTATGGACTCACCTTGTTCCAGCCACACTAGCGTATGATGTGCATAAGCTGCATATGGAATGCTGACCATCACATTTTTGCTGGCGTATGTATGTCACACACAAAATGCGGCCAAATAGGAGGAGCGGGGAACGTTCATGCTGGAATCTGGTAAGTACAATTGAAATGCGCATCTAGAAAATACGCCATACTGAAATATGCCGGCGTACTTTCTAGATATGTGTTTCTAAATATACGGTGCAAAAACGCTGTGTGTGAACCTACCCTGAGCAAACTTTGATATACTACTAGAAGTACAATTAGGATTGCCATGATTATATAGTGGTTTGGAAAGCATGAGCATTTTGACCACAGATATAATGCCCAACCAATAGGTATATGTTAGCCTTTTTATGTTTTGGCTTCTTTATGCCAAAAGTTCAATATAAACAGATAATTATATTGAAATAAATGGGCAAGATTTTATGGTCATGTGTCTCCAGTTTATGTCTTTGTTTAAGAGTGTTATGGCAAATCGCCAGTTTTAATGTCTCCATTAAAAGAAAAGTTAGTGGTTGTATTCCTGTCTAATACTGTTGTTAAAGGACCAGTCTGGGTATATAACCAAAACCACAACAGATTCTGAAGGAGAGGTATATAGTGTAATTACCGCATTCCTAAAGTCATTCCCCAGCCCTAAAGTACTTCTCATGCTTCCCGAGTGAACCCAGATTTATTTCTAATAAAAGGAGCCAGGTAATGAGATTGATGAGTATGTTTGCATATTATTTATATAAATTTATAAAGCACTATTAAGTTATGCAACTCTGTACAAATCAACAATACAATCATAATACTGACATGGAGAAGTGCTTAACATATAGGCGAAATTTATTAAAATAGGTAAATTACTGATATCGGAATTTTACCAATATTGCGATATCAAAATTTTGGCTGTTCTGCCATTGAAATCAATGGTTCGGCCGAAATTCGATATCAGTAGTATTGATATCACGATATCAGTAAAAATCCGTTCGATGTCGCAATATCAATGCTATCGCTTTTAATAAATTTCACCCTAATAGTGTAGATAAATGGCTTTCACTAATCCAATCTCAAATTCCATTTTACAAGATGAAATGCATTGCTAGAGGTTTCAAAACTAAATTTGAAAAAATGTGGAAAGCATGGTTAACCAGGTGATAAGAAATACAGACAGGTCGCAGAGGGAAATTGGTCAGGATAAGCAGTTAAAAAGAAAGGAATGCAAGACACCAAATGTGTGATATAAAATGTTATTATTAAGTTGAAACATGTCATCTGTACAAATTGCCAAGTTTGTTTTGTTTTATTGTTTGTTGTTGATTTTTTGCTACATTTAAAATAAAAATAAAAACTATTAAAAAATAAAATAAAAAAAAGAGATATAGGGAGGTGTTACAGAGTGAAATGCTTTAAATGTGAAAAAGAGGGCACTGTAAATAATTTATTTAACTGGGAGCCATGGAGCAAACAGGTAGAGAGAGACTGTCCTTTCTTGGGAGAGAGGGAGAATTTAGAATAGCCTGTAATGGGGAAAGATGGGAAGCTGGAAGTTTTTAACTTCCTTTAAAATAACTGAGACCCATAAGAATTTGCCCAGAGAAGCTTGTCACACGTTTACACTTTTATGCAAAGATTTTGGTAAATGCAGCCCCCACCTAGGCTGTTTGACTTAATCCTCAGTGTTGAAAATGCATTCTACTATAAAACTGTTCAGTTGAATGGCTTTACCAGAGACGATGAAGATTTCAAAAGAAATTATCTTCAGCAAGAAGGGTAAAACTAAATCATTTTAGATCTGATCTTACTGAATAAAGTTGTTAAACTGTAACATTTAGCCTGAAGTGTTACATTACAGAGAGAGAGAAGATCACATTTGTCCAGACTGCCTAATTGATGTATCACAAGAATTTCCATTATTCACAATCGGAGTAGCGATTGTGGCTGGGTTTTTCCAGGTGATGGAATGCATTCCAAATGGTGGTAAGACTGGGATAGTCTGCAGTGTCTGAGATCTAAATGTTTTACCTGATATGATATAAGCTTGTTTTGGTTCAAGTACCTGGTGCACCTGTTAGTAATACTAATTTAGGTTCTACTAATGAAATAAACTTTTTGCAGATATATATGTATTTTAAAAAATGTACCTTTACACAGCATTTCTCTGTCATCTTTCCAGTCAGCCTGACTTTTCTTTCCTGAACCAGGTGGATGGGGCTAAATGATGATTGACTTTATAACTTCTCCAATTAGATCCCTTAAATCATGGTCTAGCAGGGATCTGATTGGAGGAGCTATAATGTTCTCTATAAGAGAGAAACTCTGTATAAAGGTACATTTTTTAAAATACATATATATTTACAAAAACGTTTATTTCATTAGTAGATCCTAAATTAGTATTAGAGTTTTGAGGTGATTTGTACAATTTAATTGCCCATATTTACTGATGATTCAAATGCCTCCAAATATTTCTCTCAGCACAAGAGGTAGAACTGTTACTGGGATATCTTCTGCTTATACTTTGTATTGTGTTCAACTTACTGTGTATTATTATATGCTGGCTATTGACCATTGCTGTGGTTTCACAAAATGTAATGTTTTTTTATACCCTACTTAGGGGGTCGCCCCTAAGCGGATATTTATTTCTATATGTTTGACTGCCATATTTTGGTGATTTTATCTATCTTGATATGAATAAAAACTTGTGATTTCATATAATTGTTCTTGGATCACATGTGATTCTAATTATACACAGCTATCCACATTGGTGAGCTATTTACTTTGACATTTTAGATACTGGAGTGCAGTGATGATAATCCCCCTTTTCTTTTTGGCTGTTACCGTATTTTCCAGCTTATAAGATGACTGGTCGAATAAATATTTCCAGTTAAAATATAGAGTGTGGGATATATTCGCGTTATAAGACTACCCCCCTTCCGAAGAAAATCCTGCTTGGATTGCTCAGCTCTCCCTGCCTGCCCAGCCTTCCCTGTTTCCAAGACTATCAGAGCAATACCACACTGTGCTGCCCCCATAAGCCCCTTCCCACACTGTGCTTCCCCCACAACCCCCTCCCACACTGCACCACCCCCTCCTTCCTACAATAGGCTCTATCATAGTTATCGCCCCCTCCTTTTCCCTCTGCCTACCTCCTCTGTTGCCTGGCTGTCTGTGCTGTAGAGCTTAGCGATACAGCATTTTCTATCCCCAGCAATGATTAAACTTCCTGTCGCTCACAGGAAGTGACATCATTGCTGGGGAGGAACGTTGTAGGGCTCAGCTCTACAGCACAAACAGCCGGGTGACAGAGGAAGTAGGTAGGGAGAGGGAAAGGAGCATACCTGGTATATAAGATGACTCCTGACTTTTGAGAAAATTTTTAGGGGTTAAAAAGTAGTCTTATACGCCAGAAAATACAGTAGTTATGCCTTGCATCTTCTTTAAATGCATTTTAATCATGTTGCTTTCTATGTATGTTATATTTTTTAATAAGCATAGAAGCTCCCTTGTGATTATATCCTTCCCAGAATACAATGCAATACAGAATACCCAGGCAGTATGATGGGAAGCTACCATAATTTTTATTAAAAATTTGAATTTGTTTACTTTGGGCAAAATGTCATATAGAATAAAATATTTTATACATAAAGTTACAGGAAATTGTTTGTTATAGAAATACTTGCAATTCTGTGATGCAGATGTCAATTTAATAACTCCATTATTCCCACTATTCATGTTTCATTCTTACCTCCTTTTTTTTTGGTCTAGATTTTCAAACTTAATGTGTTTGTTCAAATTCTTTAAATTTTTCACATTGCTGTATTATTTTTTTTTCCAGGTCTAAAGGAGAGGTCTGTAGACCTCCTGGTCTTTGAATCTCTCATCCCAAAACCAATGCTGCAGCATTATGTTAGTTTGCTTCTTAAACACCGTCGCCTTCTTCTGTCTGGGCCTAGTGGCACGGGGAAGAGCTTTCTTGCTCATAGATTGGCAGAATATTTGGTTGAGAGGTCTGGGCGTGAAATCATTGAAGGCATTGTTACAGCCTTTAACATGCATCAGCAGAGCTGCAAGGTTAGTCTTCTAGTTTTTCTTCATTAAAATATCATTCATCTTTTAAATTATGAAAAGAAAACTGTTTAAAGATCTGTGACAATGACAATAATTTCTGGTACAAACACCTTTCATGAATTGTCTATCATGTTATTCATTATTGCAGTGCTGTTCTTGTGAGCCTATTTTATTCTCAAACTGTTAATCCAGAAACATAATTTTACTTTTTAAAAAAGTGTTTTTCTTGATTAATGTGATGGGGGGGTGGTGGGTGATATATTTCTGGTTTGAAACATGCTAACAGGCAGTAATTTACATCAAGCAGAAGAATTTTCAGTTTCTTCTGAACAAATGGAAGAAGAAATAATGTATTTGTTTGGGAATATAACAGAGGTAGTGGGCTCTGTCCCATGGAACAGTTTAAAGTTGTTGAATTATGATATAACAGGAATAGACCCCACAGCATATATGAAAAAGAAAGCATGACCAGTTAGATGATTAGGGATCAGAATAGGCTGACTTGAGAATGTGTGTTTGCTATATCTCTTTCTGTCTATATTTTGTTTTTTTTTTTATAAAAGAGGAGATGTAAATAGGAGTTTCATTAGTGGTTGCCTTTTACTTTGGTTCAAGGGTTTTAAATTTATGGAAGAAGGAGAGCCAGTGAAGATACAAAACAGTAGTAAAATGTGATCTGTTGATTTCATTGCTGTGTCAAACCATATCCAAGACTGCATGGAAATGTATTTTGCATCAGTTACCATAATGGCAAAATGTGACGCGGTCACCAACAAAGTCATTCTATGCATTTTACTGTTTTTTTTTGTTTGTGGTTTGACACTTTAATCAGAACACCTCACCTGTCATTGGCCTTACAGCGGAAACTCTGTAAATTGCTACTTTGGAGATTACACTATTGCAGTTTTAGTGCTTCTTCGTAATTGCTACCAAATTACAGTACAGTAAGATGAATCATTAGCAAAAGGAAAGTTAAGCAGCAGTCGCACACCATTCTTACCAACTGTTACAGACATGCTTCTACTGTAAACTATTTCATAAATATTATGCAGAAACCTCGAATTTGCACAAACTTTGCCAATGTAAATCAATCCAACACCTGCAACAGTAAAGTTCTTTACAAAAGTGTACCCTGGTGAGGTTATCCTCACAGAGGTAAGAAGACTGTAATTCGAGCCCTGTGTACAACTATACAGGTATTTAAAGTGTATATATATCTACTGCTGTATTCTGTTTGTATACCTTGCCCAGAAAATATGCATTTGTGTGTACAAAGCAAACAAAAAATAAATGTACTTTTGAAATACAATTTAATTAAATAGGCTGCTATTTACTATTGTTTCTTAAAATCTCAGGACCTGCAGCTCTACTTATCCAACCTGGCTAACCAGATTGACCGAGAAACTGGCTCATGCGAGGTGCCTTTAGTAATCTTGTTGGATGATGTGAGTGAAGGTGGAGCAATCAGCGAACTGGTGAATGGGGCCCTGACCTGCAAATATCACAAGTGGTGAGGCAGACACAACCAAATGACACAGTACTGCGCCACAGCTCAAATTTATAAAACCATATTTGGTAAAACATACAGAGGCAATTGTGTTACTTCTAACACTTAATTTCAAATAGGGTAAAATTCACTAATGAAGTTTCCTTCTTATTTAATTATTTATATTTTATAATTGAAACTTTATTTATAAAAGTGAAGGTATACAGTTTTAATTAAGCCATATAAGCATAAAACCCCTTTAATATCTAAAATACAGCCACTACACAACTTTGCTAGCTGTAAATTCTAATGCACAATTATTTGAATTGATAACACAGAAACCATTTCTTGTTGCAATCCATTTTAGAAAATGTCACATTTACATTAGTTAGTGTGGACTTTTTTTCTCTGCAGGGTCAGCTTGCATGCACCTGACTAGAGTATGCAACATTCCTGCACAATGCAAATTGTGGGTTTACTGAACATTTTTAATCAGACAGTTGGTCATAAACTTTGAATTGGAGATCTATTAGCAAAAACATGTTTTAAAATGGGTGTAATAAGAATATGTACATAGCATACATTTGCAAATATATTTAGTTGAATGGAAAGATATATTTTGAATGCTTGATGAAGGGGGCTTATCATTCTCCTTACTTAAAATTAACAGAGCTCTCACAGTAACATGCAACACTGTCAATAGTAAATTGTAATAAATTAATATGTTTGGCAGTGTTTCATAAACTAACATTTGAATCAATAGAAGCATTACATATACCTACATTTGACATGAATGCAAATTGATAAAAAAGCAAGTGTATTTTTACAGCAACTGTAACTTCTTTTCTATTGACTTAACTTAATAGACTAATTGGGAAATTTTTCACCATTTCTAGAACAAAAGGGTGAATTTCAGTTAAATTCAACATTTATTTTACTCACATCTTCCAGATAGTGGCCATAAAAATGTCTCATTTGTAGCTTGATCCTGACTGCAGAGGATTTGTTACAAAAAAGGAGTCTAGTAATATGATTCATGCTTTTAAAGGTTTATTGTTTTTCACTTCTGTAGCCCTTACGTCATTGGGACAACTAATCAACCAGTGAAAATGAGCCCAAACCACGGACTGCACTTGAGCTTCAGGTACGAACGATGATGTAACATACAGTTCTTTTTGCTATTACTAGTAACTAACTAAAGGTAGGTTCACATATTCACATCATTCTTTATAACAGACTCAAATTACACTTCCATATTTTTGGCAGCTTGTCAGACTAACTAATTTAGTTCTACTGCTACCATGCAACTGCTTTACATTATTCTTTATGGAAACCTTCCATAACATATTTAGATTATAAGCCCTGACTTGCAGCTTCTGAGAAATCTATGACCAGCTGCATTTTTGATGTAAAGCTTATATTCTGTTGCATGCCCAATCATCCCTGTGAAGTCATAAATGAATCTGATGACAGCTGAATCTTTATTCTTTAGGTCAGATGTGATTTGATGTTAATTCCTATAAAATTTCATGCTGCTAATCACATTAAAATTGCAGAAGTCACATGATATCTGCAAGAAAATCTGCCAAAAGTCACATGATTTTTTTTTTCAGGTGTACTAAATTGAACCTCTAGAGTCAGACACTCACTACTGCAACATACTATGTTGTCTGAAATCTAATGGTTATTTTTGTAGATGTTGTAGTCACTTCTTCTATAAGAAGAGAAATCATTCCATTAGTAATTGTCTGCTTCAAAAGTGTATTATTTAGATTAACCTATTTGAGTTAGAATTCAGGCATATTTATCAAGATAAGTGTCAAAAATGAAATTGAGTATTCTTCAGTGACAATACTGTATAGTACAGTTCAGAATAAAAATAAAATACAGACATGGGAAATTGCATTAAACAATACAGTATAAGATCACAAGGATACATCACTTTAAGTGCTATGTTGAGGTTGACACAAAAGGTTGGAGGTCCCTGCCCCGTAGAGCTTACAGTCTAAATGGGAGGAAGAGTAACATACACAGACAGGTAATAAGAGCTTTGATTATGTGTTGACACACAAGTAAACAAATAAATATAAAGCATAAATGGCTAAGTATTAAATAAAATATATACACTACCTTTTAAAAATTTGGGGTCACTTAGAAATTTCCTTATTTTTTGAAAGAAAAGCACAGTTTTTTTTTAATGAAGCTAACATTAAATGAATCAGAAATACATTGTTAATGTGGTAAATTACTATTCTAGCTGCAAATGTCTGGTTGTTAATGCAGTATCTACTTAGGTGTAAAGAGGCCCATTTCCAACAACCATCACTCCAGTGTTCTAATGGTACATTGTGTTTGCTAACTGGGTCAGAAGGCTATTGGAAGTTTTGAAAATCCTTGTGTGAGTATGTTAACACAGCTGAAAACAGTTTTGCTGATTAGAGAAGCTATAAAACTGACCTTACTTTGAGCTAATTGAGAATCTGCTATTTGCGATTAAACTTGCAAAATGACCAGAAAAAGAGAACTTTCATGTGAAACTTGATTCTTGTTCTGAGAAATGAAGGCTATTCCATGCGAGAAATTGCCAAGAAACTGAAGATTTCCTATAACGGTGTGTACTACTCCCTTCAAAGGAGAGCACAAACAGGCTCTAACCAGAGTAGAAGGAGAAGTGGGAGGCCCCACTGCACAACTGAGCAAGAAGACATGTGCATTAGAGTCTCTAGTTTGAGAAATCAACTCCTCACAGGTCCTCAACTGGCAGCTTCATTAAATAGTACCCGAAAAACACCAGTGTCAATGTCTACAGTGAAGAGGTGACTCTGGGATGCTGGCCTTCAGGGCAGAGTGGCAATGAAAAAGCCATATCTGAGACTGGCTAATAAAAGAAAAAGATTAATATGGGCAAAAGAACACAGACATTGGACAGAGAATGATTGGAAATGTTATGGACAGATGAATTTAAGTTTGAGGTATTTTGGATCACACAGAACAACATTTGTGAGACGCAAAACAACTGAAAATATGCTGGTTTAGTGCCTGATGCCATCTGTCAAGCATGGTGGAAGTAATGTGATGGTTTGAGGTTGCTTTGGTGCTGGTAAAGTGGGAGATTTCTACAAGGTAAAAGGGATTTTGAATAAGGAAGGTTATCACTCCATTTTGCAACACCATTCCATACCCTGTGGATAGCGCTTGATTGGAGCCAATTTCATCCTGCAATAGGACAATGACTCAAGCGCACCTCCAAATTATGCAAGAACTATTTAGGGAAGAAGCAGGCAGCTGGTATTCTGTCTGTAATGGAGTGGCCAGCGCAGTCACCAGATCTCAACCCCATTGAGCTTTTTTGGAAGCAGCTTGACCATATGGTATGCAAAAAGTGCCCACCAAGCCAATCCAACTTGCGGGGGTTGCCTCTGGAAGCATGGGGTGTAATTTCTCCATATTACCTCAACTGAAAGGCTAGATAGAAAAACATTGCAGTAGTCAAGGTGGGATAGGACGAGAGCATGCATGAGGGTGTAAGCAGTGGAGCGAGAGGCGGATCTTGGCAATGTTGTGAAGAAAAAATCGACAGGTTTTAGCAGTGGAAGAGATGTGATTAGAGAAGGAAAGAGCAGAGTCAAAAGTCACCCCAAGACAACATACAGAGGTAACAGGGTTGATGATGGCACCATCCACCCTAAGCGGGCCAGGAGAAGAGGAGTCATTAGCATGGGAGACAAAAAAGGAATGATCAGAAAGATAGGAAGCCAGCCAAGATGCAGCTTGATTATGGACCCCAAGCGCATGAAGATTTGAATAAGAAGGGAGTGATTGACAGTGTCAAATGTAGTGGATAGGTCTAGGAGAATTAGAATAGAAAAGTGTCCCTTGGCTTTGACAACTTGGAGATCATTTGCAAGTTTGCACAGAGCAGTCTCCATAGAGTGACCTGGCCTGAAACCAGACTGCAGGGGGTCCAGGAGATGGTGCGCATGTAGATAGTTAGTAAGGTAGTTGTAGATAAGACGTTCTAGAAGTCTAGAAACCAGAGTAAAGAGAGAGACAGGACAGTAGTTAGAGAGGCATGCTGAGTCCAGCATTACTTTTTTAAGGATGAGTTTAATATAGGCCTGTTTAAAAGAAGAAGGAAAAATTCCAGAGGAAAGGGAAGAGTTGAACAGGTGCATAAGGGCAGGCACAAGGACAAAATCACAGCACTTAATTAAAGAAGAAGGCACGGGGTCAAGCATGTAGTAAGATGGGAGGAAGAGAAAAGTAGAGAAATTTCAGACTGGTTATCAAGAGAAAAGGGATTCAGAAACACAGAAGGGGACATAGGTAGAATAATGTTTGTGTCATTAGGAGGAACAGTAATCTGGTTGCGAATGTTATCAATTTTATTTCTAAAGAAGTTAGGAAAGTCTTGTGGGGAGTGCGGGTGGGATTGCATGCTCCAGCTGCAAGGGACGTAGAAGCGTGGTAACTAAAATGTTGATATTGCCTCTTCTTTTGATAATTTGGGTCTACTGCAAGTATTTCAATAATATTAGAAATAAATAGTTATGGTGGAATTTACTCCGTTAAATAAATTCATGTGAAAATAACATCACTTAGCTACAATATGCCCTTTGATGAATTTGCTACAATATGTCATTGCTACTATATATTTGATTACAATCAGAAAGTACTATGCAACAGTTTCCAAAATACCAAAAGACTGGTAGTGACTAGATTTAAATTCAGAGAAAGTTCTTCTTTCTGCTGCTGTAGGAGGCCCAGAATACCTTGTCTCCAATCACCTACCAACAGTTGCAATGCCACAGACTCCAGATCTTCTTGCAGCACAGCTTGCTGTAGCGTCAGACATCAGGAGCCACACTCCTATCTTTTAGATATGTAGGGAGGGGCAACAGAGTGAATCAATTTAAATGTCAAAAGTAGGACACTGTAAATAATATGTTTATTAACTTGGAGCCAAGGAGCAGGCAGGAGTTTGGAGGGAGACTTCTGGGGATAGAGGGAGATTATTCAAGCAGCAGAATTTAGAATAGACTGGAGCGGTGAAAGATGAGAAACTGGAAGGCCAGTTAGATGGATATTGCAATAGCCAAGTGGGATAAGACGAGGGCACACATGATGGTGTTAGCAGCGGCCTAAGAGAGAAATGGATCTTGGCAACGTTACGAAGGAAAAGATGACAGTTTTTAGCAGCGGTAGAAATGTGCATAAAGGAAAGAGCAGAATTAAGTCACCCCAATACAATGTGCAAAAGTAACAGGGTTAATGATGACATAATCAACTAAAATGGAAAAGGAGGAAGCAGGACAAGGTTTAGGTGTGAAAATAATCAGTTCAATTTTATCAGGATTTAGTTTGAGACGGCGCCAAGCCATCCAAGAGGAGATAGCCAGGAGAAAGAGATTTTAGTATTGACTTTGGGAGTTAAGTAAATTTGGGTGTCATCCACATACAGGTGGTATTTAAGACCAAGGAGGGTTATTCACTAAGGAGCGAATTCAACTGTTGAATTCTCAAACAGCAGATTCCCATAGCAAACCCGCAAAATTTCCCCATTGTAAAGTTGCGACAATTTCTTAAAAGTTAAGATTGCTACAATTTTCCCATAATAAAGCTGCAACAATATTCTCATTATAAAGACGCAACAGTAGCAGCCTATTGCGACTGTCGTTATCTGGCGAATTTGCACATTTATGCAACATTTCAGACTTTAATAAATAACCCCCCAAATGAGCTGATGACTTCACTCAGGGAAAGCATGTACAGAGAGAACAGGAGGAAACCAAGGACTGAGCCTTGAGGTAACCCTACACTAAGTGGGATAGGAAATTTAGGAACTGTAGAAGCAGAAATCTGAGGGGAAGTGACCTCATATGTATAGGCTTGGTCAACAATGAACAAGGATGATGATGTGCATAATGATCTGCATGTGTGTAGACACAGGTTTAACACCAGTCCAGAGGACAGCATGCCTGGAAACTATCCTATTTTAGTATCTGGGATGTGTAACTGAGTTTTGCAAAATCATTCCTGAGTGGGAGCTGAGCCAGTGACATATATGAAACTCCTATATAAAGATATTGTGTACTTCAGTTACAATCTGAAATAGAATTTCTATATATTTTTATTTTACTAAACACTATACGTTATTTTAAGCGCATGGAGCTGTTTCCTAGTAATGGCATCCTTTTAAAGTTCTTTTGAATGACATAACAAACTGTCTTTTTTTTTTGTTTAACTAGTATACACTGTCATATTAATTTAAATTACCACAGTTACAATTACTATCCAAATATAGTAAGCAGAAAATGTAGTGCCTTTATCACATCATCTCTTAGACTGATAATAGATGCACAGACTTCTATTTTTCTAGGTTTTAGGGACTCCAGAGCCAATCACCTAGAATATGTCTTCCTCTGGATGTTTTCTCTTTTTTGTATTGTTTATATTCTTTCACTCACACAACTATATTTCACTTTCACTTAGGATGCTAAATAGGCTAAAATATAGGGGGAAATCCTTCAGTTTTAAAGGGATTCCAGTCTCGGCGAGTCAACTCTTTTGGTCTCGCTGAGACTGGAATCCCTTTAAAGCGTTAGCTGCGCATAACACCATGTGCGAATTGAGCCGAAGGATTCGGAGCTCACTTTGCTCAATGGTGAATTCCCCCCATAAACTCTACAGTTAGAAACTCTATAATTGATGGTAGAGGATACAAATACTGTATTCTCTTAGGAAAATGTGATACAAATTGCATAGCTTATAGAACATTTAGGGGCTTATTCCTATCTTCATTAATTCTGTATTTCCCTCATCTTCACATATTCAGCAAACTCTGCAATGTGGCAAATGTGTCAAATAAGTCACCGGCTTATGAAGCTCAATTGCATTATTTTCTGTGCATATTCTTATCTAATCTAATGTGGCCATCAAAATTGTAGTAGTAGTTGTAAACTGTTCATTATCAAAGGTGCAGATTCCTGTACTTTGATGAACATAGGAATTGAAAACTGTTTTCTCTAGCACTTTTTACTGCTTGTGTTACCCTTATAGATGAACGATATGTGCCATGTGATCTTAAAGGGGACCTGAAGTTCACCTGTAACTATCTGAAACACTACCCCTGGTAAACAAAATGGCTTACTTTTAGCCTTAATGAGCCCTCCTTTCTAGCTCAGCATGGCTTACACATGGTGTTTAGGTGGGCGTGGCATTCCCAATTCCCTCTAATGACTGCTCTGCTCTTTGTTTCAATAATGAAACCTACGTGGTTAACCTATAAAAGCTAATATAAAAGTCTGGGTTGTGAAATTGAACTTAGTTCAATACGTTTATTTTTTTAATTTCTTTTTTATGCTATTACCTTGTTGTTTAATATGAGCAAGTGTTCTGAAATGCTTTATTATTAACAAATAAGGAGTATTTAGCATTTATTATGGTTTCACAATGGTGGAATAAAAGTCCTTTACTGAAAACTGTATGTGCAAACCTGTTTTTTAAGCATCTTTTAAAATTTGCCATGGGCAGTCCAGTTATTTTAGTTGTCTTGTTGCAAAACTTTCATGTGATATCTTGATCCAGGGAATTATTCTGATCCTTCAGTGTAAGAACATTATAAGTTATG
>WMED01011535.1:0-15216 GCA_019650415.1 Pipa parva
ACCAGTAAATAAACCATAGCTCAGACCGCAAGTCAAATTTTATTCAACTTACGTCGTGTTCATATACAAGGCGCACCGGACTATAAGGCGTACTTTCTATTTCTGAGAAATTCTCAGCATTTTAAGTGTGCCTTATAGTCCGGAAAATACGGTAAATAATTACTACTGAATACATTCCTTAATGTAATTACATAATTACACATTCCTTAACTAGTAGCAAGGATAGACAACCTTTATATAACAGGTTGCTGCAAAGCTGCAATTCCCAAGATACTTCAGACAGTGGAGATGAAAAGGGAATGCTGGGAGTTGCAATGATGCAATAGCAGAAGGGACTGTTCACCCAAAATGTTAAAATTCTACAGTAGCATGAGGAGCAAGAATGTACATTGCATTGTTTCCTTAACTACCCACATATATAATAGCATGTAAGGATATTTTGTTTGTTAAATGGCTGACCACTGAAACTGGATAATATGTGGCCAGCTTTAGGCTGATGTCACACTAGCTGATTTGCAGATGAGCTGGAAAAATAGTCTCCATTGTTTCCTGTGGGATAATGCACACAGGTTATTGTGTTTTGCAAGATGGACAATAATGAGCCTAATTAAAAAAGCTTAGCTAAAAATCAGCTAGTGTGACCCCAGCCTTAAACATCTTCCTTTAAGAAAACACTGCATTACTATTAAAAAAAAAAAAAAAAAAAAAAAAAAAAAGTGCGATTGAAATCCTGCAGGGACCCTAAATTGCTGTTTACTGGAAGAAAAAGGCTGACAGTAAAATGGCAGCCTGGAGATTTGTTGCTGCACATCTCTCTGCAGGGAGCCCAAAGAGGGTTTGAGAGGATGTATACAGCCACACAGGTCCCTGCTGCGGAGCAGGATTAAAGAAGAACAGTTATTTTAGTCGCAAGGACATCAACATTGAGAGTTTACTAACGGCAGGATTGGGGCTTTTTATAGACAACATACAAGCTTTTGTGCTGTGGTTTACCTTGCTGTGAAAAGCTAAAGTTTTCCCTCTACTAATCCCAAGAATGATTAGAAAGATAGAGAGCAAATGAAAAGACACATATAAGATACGTTTTCACCTTAGATTCCAAAGAAAATTCAAATGCAGTATGAGTTACAGCAGTTGAATGACAAACCAGCTTCTGCTCTAGGTTGCAAAAGAATTCATAAAATGGCATTAACTGGATATTAGTTATCCACTTATTTCCAATAAATTTATGGGCATAGCTCACAAAGTATTAATTTCATTGGCTGCATATCTGCATTAATGTCATGCTATATTAAAATTATTGTACCATATTTTTGCTGCAAATACCATTATCACAATGATGTCAAACCAAGTCCTCTAACTTTGGCTTAGTTACAATCACAGCATCCCTCGTGACATATAAGGGCTGATGGGGGACGTGCAGTCAGCTAAAGTATGAGGACTTAAATGAACAATGATTCCAAAAATTGGCACAAATGCATTAATAGTTACTATACATTTAATCTGTTTCCAAAAATTGCGTAGAGAAAGTATTATATTTAGCTGTTTAGCTTTATAAAAATCGAGCTTCTAGGCACACTTTCTGCACATGCTTTAATTACAGCACCATAGAAAACAATTGGAATAGGTGAGGTCAAACAACATGGCTGCTATCAGTAAAGATAATAAGAAACATAAAGCAGTAAAATTCATGAATTGAACTGTAAAGATAACATTTTTACAAGTGCTGTATTTGAATAACTGCTCTGGGAATTGTGATCTTTTTCGTGTTACTAGTCCTTTGGGGTTGAAAATTCCTCCTTTTATAATCACCATGGGGTTTAGGAAACTGGCCAGATCATTCTTTAGAGAATGGATATACAGATCCAGGCTCTTTATCTTGGCAACTTCCACAATCAGAATTAATGCAGAAAGGACAAACAGCCAATGCATTCTGGAACAGTCAGGGCAATGAGCTCTTATGATGGATGCAGCCAATGAAGGCAGATTGCACCTTGGCCCATAAGCTCTCGTCCTGCAACTTTCCATCAGTTTAAACAATATGTGTAGTTGTGACTCTGGGACAGCATGTGTAATAATGGCAGAGAAATACAACTGACACCAGTTAAAAAGCTTTAAGATAATCCACAAAAGGAGTAAAATAAAAGTTTAGAAGTGAAAATCTAGGTTTCACAAGAGTCCAGGTTGTTCTCACAAAACAAAAGGCACAACGAGAGGGTAAAGGGGGGGCGAAAACTGCTTGATCTACTACTGTAATCACCAACATCTGTTTGTACTCAACAAAGATTATCACCCTGACTTGTGTCAGAACCATCACACTAACAGCTCGCCATCCTGGCCCTGCTTGCACTTATCCCAGATACTGCACAGAATTCTCTTGGAAGAAGGATATTTACAATATATGCTTAATGTGCCCATATACTGCTAGGCCAAAACAGAAACACAGTTTAGCTCACATTAAATGGATAACAGAAAATACAAATTCTATTATCACCTATAGAGAATGGAAATTAGACCAAACATTAATGAAAAGGCCACAATTCCATTTTATCTATACCAGAGCTTCTATAGTATTCTTTTAAAACTGGATATCGCTAAAAGACAAATGCTATGGTGCTTTGTAGTTGCATACAAAATAAGGTGATCACTCACTTTTCCTATGGGCTATAAATGTGTACAGACGTGTCTCCTATGTTAACTGATATGACTAGCTGGCTTTGTGTGCGACTTCTTTCTCTTCACCAGCAAATTCCCTATACTAAGGTAGCTTAAGGAGTATAAGTCAACTGTGTAGGAATACCCCGAAAGAGACAAACAATGAACTGACAGCATGTAAATGGATAGCCAATTTTTAGACTAGCATCGTGGTATTTTATATATCGTGCCTAAAACTAGACCTGGAGATAATCTGGCAGGAATACTGTTACAGAGAATAGATGTGGTTGGAGTGAGCACTCAAACTAGAGAAAGTTAAACAGGTGCTACCAACAGGAGTTAAAACACTTTAAGCATTTGAAGGAGAGAAACAGAACTCCTAGATTAGGTGCACACTAAAACAATTTTATTGGGTATATTCAAAATGAAAAACACGTGGTGAGTAATAAACTTAGACAGGAAAAAATATAGAATAAAAACATATTAAAAAAGGGGGATATGACCCCTAAAATAAAAAGCAGATGAACTGGACCGTCATGTTAGTACCAAAAATTATTGACCTTGTAAATAGTGAAAATAAGTAGCACATTATCCCAATGTCAGAGAATTGCCGCGAGAGGAAGCTCCTGCTCAGAGCGAAACGCGTCCAGCATTTCTCAATAGCACTGACTGGGTTCCTGACATGGCCATATTTTTAGCTCTCCGTTGAGCATACTTACCAACTCGGACTTTACTTGTTCCTAGCTGTACTTGCTACGTTTAGATACAGCTCTCTGTTTGAGCACGGCTACCTATCAATCTGACCTTCCCTCTACCTTTGAGACCACACTTAAAGTGACGGTAATTTCTGACATTGGGATAATGTGCTACTTATTTTCACTTTTTACAAGGTCAATACTTTTTGGTACTAACATGAGGGTCCAGTTCAGGAATGCTGTTATATGCAGCAGTCTAGTAGCAATCAACATCTCTGACTGTAATTTAGATTGCTTCTCCCACGTGTCCATTTGTAAGACCCTGACTAGCTGTGGACATGAATACTGAGATACTCAGTGGAGTCAAATAGTTCTTCTTGCTGCAGTTTTGCTGATATTATTGCCTGGATTTCAGTTTAGAGTAAAAAGTAGAGGAGCCCTTGGCTCCTCCATACAGAGTTTTACAATGTCCCCGATATGTTAATACATTTCTTTACAGAGCATCTGTTAAACCACAATAAAAATAGTACATTTTTTCCATTTTGAAAGGGACGCTAAATCCTGTAAAAGGAAAGGGCTGTTTATTGGCTACCCAGTTTTAAGAACAAGTGTTAAAATGACAGGTTGAGGCTTATTGATTTTGCAGAATAATCATAGCAACAGATGAAAAAACAAGCACTTGGAGCAGAGGTCATCAGCTAATCTTAGCCCCTCCTCTTGTTACCTTTGTGCAGTTTATTACTTTGTGCAGCATTTAGATCACTAAGCTGCTTTGGACTCCAAGCTGTTTAAGGCCATTTTTCTCCAGTCTTTCAGAGCTGCTGTGCACTAAGGGCCTCATTGACTAAAGTTAGAATGCACCTGTTGATTTCACCTCGCTAAAATTTGAGTTGCATCGTGAAAATAGACAAAAGTTCACTTCTTAGTATTGACTAAGTAAATAATACCACTTGCCAAACAGGCAGACAGCGGCGAATGCTGATGCATAGTGTGACACAGTCAGGCAGGTAGAAGTGGGATGAGAAGTCATACAGAGTGAGGCAAATTCATCAAGTGAAGGGCAATGACATCCGTCTCATCATATCTCACTAGCTATATTCTGGGATTATTTTATTTCTATGTTACCTTGTCCCTAGGTCATGTCGTCACTGAATAATCGCTTTATGCAACACTGGAGCCTTGTTATCAACCCCCAACTCATCAGTATGAAGTTGCGAAGTTGAACAGGTAAATTCAGAGCAGTTCACCTAGTTGAATTCACCCCACTCCTCTGTTTAGTCAATAGTAGAAGTACCCGTGCATACTCAAGCAAAATGATGCGAAGAGCTCCACTATCATAGTCACCCAAACTGGTTGCATATCTGTCACTTTGCAGAGTTTGCTTTTGCTCAATAAGAGAACATGAGGAAGTGTTGAATAATTATGAATTCATAGCTCTACATGACTATTTGGACTTTAGCCAATTAGGCCCTAAGTTTCCTGAAGCAAGTGAAAGTGAATTTTTCTTAGTTTCATGTGGGTGGATCATGCTCAGTTACTGAGTATAGCCCTTGACTAAGGGAGGAGGGGCTAGGATTAGCTGAAAACCTCTGCTCCAACTGCTGTTTTTTTCTGCTATTGCTATTCTGCAATATTGGTAAACCTAATTCTGTCATTTTATTATTGATTGTACTTAATACTTGGTGGCCAATAAATAGAAAGTGCTTTATTTATAGGCTTTGGTGTCCCTTTAATGTAATTTCTTTTTCATGGCCTTTTCTTTACGGAAAAATTACACTCTAATGCTACTCCTTACTTCCTACCTGTGTGTATCTAGCTAACTCATTTCACATTTCCCCTAAATCCTTAGAATAAAATGGAAAAGTACTGGTGAGTCCTGCCATGCATAATTGGACAGAAAACAGGAAGTCTTTTCAATTTACCATAATCACCTGTTTTCCCAACCATAATGGGGGTTATTCACTTAAGTCCGAATTGTTGCGTATAGGTGTGAATTCGCCAGATAAAGACAGTCGCAATAGGCTGCTGTCGCAGTTGCGTCTTTATGGGAAAATTGTCATAATCTTAATTTTAAAAAATTGTCGTGACTTTTCAATGAGGAAAATGTCATGGATTTACTATGGGAATCCACTGTTTGAGAATTCGACAGTAGAATTCACACCTTAGTGAATAACCCCCAATAGCTGAGATTCGCCAATCGGATCTTTGGATGCTGTGTCTGCTATGGTTTTAACACTCTCTTCAAGGTTACTAACAGAGCAATGAACCTTGCTGACAGGCTTAATAGATCAATGGATGTCTCTGAGAGGATTTCAGGTACCACTTTACACCAGGTCATAATCTCTGTCAATTCTGATCTCTATATGTTTGAGTTAATAGATGTCTCCAACTCTGAAAGCCAAACTAAACAATGAGGTCACCACAAAAGCTGGTCTGCGAGCTCCTTCCTTTGTTTTAGAATATATTTGTTATTGGCTTTTTAAATACTCCACTGGAAGTATGTAGTCCTCCATGCTAACCTTACTACTGTTGCGTACAACCTTCAAGGTGTATCACACAATTTTCTGACTAATCAAAGCAGAATTTTGTCAACAATTTCCTATACACCTGTTGCTTCTTACCTATCTTTTTCTATTCTGCTTTCAAATCTCTTTAATAGAGGAATGGTGTGCAAATATATGCTTTTTTTTATATAGTATTAAAAGAAAATTTTTATAAGAGGCCCCATAACTTTGGTATTGATATCTTATTTTGACATCCAAGTCTTCTTCTGCCTCACCTCCAGAACATATCTGTGCGCAGCATTATGTTCCATTTGAGAATTCAGTGAATCCAATAGCATAGGTGTCTTGAGATGATGCTACTTGTTTTGTTACCTTCTCTAGAGAATCTGACTATGCAAACCTTTCATATTAGGGAGCAGTTGAACTGACATACATGGCACAAGTATGTATGAGAGTACCATAAGCAACATTCTTTCACATGGAAACAGTCAGAGTATGTTAACTCAACTTCCTGCTAATTGTAAAAGGTGTGTGGGTTTTCATTTAAGTTGGGTTAGAGGTCTCGGAAATGGAACCCACCGAATTTAAATACTACAGCTCCTAAAAGTGAAAACATTTGACAATATTTGATGGTTGACAAGTCATTGTACACTTAGTTGCAGTAATACTAAGAGATCTATTTAACCAGAATCAATAATTCCATTACTTATGCATGAAAATGTAGTCTTAGTACGAGAAGCCAGTTACAAGTCAAAACCACTTATTAAAGGTTCTTGTTTGGTGTCATGAAAAGGCAAACTATAATTTATCTATGCATCACGTACAAACATGCATCCTGCTGTAAATCTCTCAATGACATAGATAATTATTTCTGTAATTAAAATTAGAGACAATTATCTACAAGAGCAGCTTCCATTACATTGCTAATCTACTTGGAAACATTCAATTACTGTATGTTGAACGCAGATGTAATAGACATGGTTATGGATCATAAAAAGCATCCAGTGATAAAAACACCTTCTTTTACTTCATCAAAGTGTGTAACAAAAATATTCCCAGTGAAAGAGGGTATATTTATATGCTCCCAAGGACACAATTATTTTCTCTTTGCATAAGCAATCAATCATAGAATTTGCTAGGAGTAAAGAAAAAGGACATTTTATAAATCAAGCTCATAATAAGAAATTATATATGGAAGGGAAGGATCATCGCTATATCCAGTGCCATAAACTTTCTATGTATGACATCATAAGATCAACTGAACTTAAGCCCCATCTTGTCCGCTATAAACATTTCATAAAGGGAACAAAATACAGGCATGAGTTCATTAAAGGACCAGTAATAGCTAAAAAATAAATAAATAAAATGAAAACAATTTTGATTGTCATGGCAGTTATTCAAATACAACACTTGTAACAATGTTATCTTTTATTTTAAATGCAATAATTATTTTGCTTTCTTTCTACTTTTATCTTTATCGATAGCAGCCATGTTGTTCAACAGACACCAAAAGCATCCCCCCTCCCTTAGGTACATGGGCCTGGCTGCAACTGCAACCCCACTAGCTGCACTATGCAAAAGAACAAAAATGACAGCCATCCACAAAGTGCAAACTCAAAGGTGCTGAAGCATTTCTAAGCCCATTAAAGCAATATGTGCCGTTACTCTGGATGCTCCTTCCTTGCACTGAGATGAAATAGGTTTCTAATTGTGGCTCTGACAATTAATGGAACATTGGTTGACAAATAAACCATGCCAGGGACACTTAATTACCACCTGTCCCTTCTCTAGTATGAACAGTCTGTAAATGCATCAGTTTTTAAATACTGACCAAAGAAGCATAAATATGTCTGCCAAGTAGCCATAACTGTTACAGCATAACAGAGGGATCTACCACTGCTGAATGCCATACATTCAACGGCTGAAAGAAAAAAAGATTAGTATAAAAAATAAAATGGGTAGCCATATAGTGCAGGTGTGGAAAACTATGTCCCACGGCACTGCCTCACTTTCAGCACTGACATGACACTGAATATTTGCTTGTATACATATAAGACGGAATGGATGAATTGATTACATCAGCAAAAACATCCCTTGTTTAAATTAGTCTTTTGCAACAATGTAGCATGAAAAGATGGAACTGTTAATAGTGTAGCGGCTACACATAGGCTAAGCCTATGGAAGAGGCCTCTACTGTAGTAAAAACAAGCTGCTCAACTGCATGTTTAGTGGAAATCCCTATTTATAGCAGAGTGAAAAACAAACATGATATTCCGGGAGGAATTAACCTCTCTTCATCAAATCACCAACAGATAACTCATCCCACTGCTGTATAAAAGCACCAAGAGACAAGACAGCCTACCTTTTTTTAGTTGAATGTAAAACTTTTTTCCTTTTTTGGTACCATAATTGCTGTTGGCGGGGGGGCTGACTGCACGCTGAGGGGAAGTTGTGAGGCCGGTTGGTGGTTTTCCTGCTGAGTTCATGCTTTGAGGTAGATGAGAGTATGAATCTAGTGGATCAACATGGCTGCCCTGCCTGGGAAGTCTTTGTGCTGTGTGATCATGGCCAGTGCTGTGATAATTCCTATTATCCATATATTGAGAATCAGGGAGATGCTGAGCAGAGTAGTAGCTGTTGTTTTCACTTTGAGAGAGTTGTTCATATGGTTCTTTGTTTGCGGCTGGGACCACGTGGAACCATATTATGGGGGAGCGCATGGCTTGTCGGAACATATTCTGTGCTCTGGATGACAACAAGCGAGAGCAAGTTAGCACATTTCCAGCAAACATGAAAGGACTTTAGCATAAATATGGCAGACTGTGAAAACAGAAAATCATGGCAATGTGTAGCATTCGCTGGTTAATCTCTCACAGTTGGTCCCAATTATTACATTGCCGAGTCACACAAAACACTAAGTAGCAGTAGGATAAACATTAACAATTTGTACTCTTTGGAAGCTTATGCTGTTCATAGACATAGATCTGTTGATAAACTCATAGAACAGATGTAGTTACATTTCACACATTATTTTGCACATGCAATGATATTGCTAGGATACTAACTTGGCTTTTTAAATAAATGGAACAAAAAAAGAACAGTCAATCCTCCAACATGAAATAATCACAAAAATGATTGGCATTTTGTATTGTGTGCGGCTACAAATAATATACAGTATCTTTACATGTAAAGCAGTGCAGTTTATTTTAGAATGGGAGAAGGAGCATCATATTCTGCACATCTATACAGAAGTCTATTTACAGGTATATGCGACTGTCTATTTGCTTCCTGGTCTTGTGTAGTCATTGGTTGGACAAGACTGTAAACCTGTGTCATACTAGCATTTTTATTCACTGCAACACACCATTTAAATGTCATTCAGCCAATATGGTTAACAGTAACATTCAGGGGTAATTATGAGTGCAGGGAAACAGGGATGGATTAATGCTCATGATTACCAGTATCTGTTATGAGTCTATTTGGCACAGTAAACAGCTCAATAGTTGCTCTAATCACAAATCCTGGTATGGTATGACCTAGCAACAATAGCTTTTGTGTTAAAATAAGGAGTAAAATTACTAATTTGCTTTTTTTTGTTTTTTTTGTTTTTTTTAAAGCACTTTATGCTGCATTAGGAAATTATAAATATATAAATATTTTACAAACTTATTTTGCCATCATCCATTATTATATTAAGATAATCTTGGGAAAAACACACTTCGTGGCTTATATATCAAAGTGAAAACTGGACTGGCGAAGTGAAGCCTTGTCACTTCAAATCAATACACTCCAATAGTCGCTAATTCTCCACTCATTATTCACTAAGAGGTGGATTTTCATCTCAAAGTAGTGAAAGGCATTGGGACCTGTGTACATGCACGCAATGTTGTGCAAAGTGCTCCGTAAGCATGCAACCATCGTAAGATTCTGCACTGGACACAAATTTGCTGAATACCTGAATATGAGGAAGTAGTCCAGTGAATACAAGTTACCTTTACTCAATTTTACAGATTTTCATCTTGAAATGGAGTTCATTTGTAGTTTAATTCCCAGTGAAGTAGTGGGGTATAGAGACAAAACGGAAAAGACTGGCTGCTTCAGTGCAGGTCAAATGATAACATTTTATAATGGGTTTTGGGCCCAAAACATGTCATGGCACTAATAATAAATTTGTAGCTTTGCTACTGACCTATGTAAGGGGGTAAGTGAAATGTGTGGCCCTTACTTGGATAATGCCGGGATCATGGTGATAAAAGGAAGTTAACTGGGTAGGCAGTGTAAGGTACTGGGTGGTGTGTAGCAGGAGGAATATTGTAGATGAGGGGAGGAGCAACACCCCAAAAAAGTGACTTAGGGTCCCCAATACAGGAAGTAAGGGGGAGTGAGGAGAATCAGGGCCGAGTGAGATGATCGCTGCAGGGAGTTGGATAGTGAGCTGTCCCAATGTGATGTGACTGTAGAAAGCTCATGTTGGAGAAACCCCAGATATTGGTCGCTCCAATGGGACGTAGTGGGAGCTGTGAGAGTGGGATGTAGGAGACCCTGTACAGCTAAGCGTATCCCGGGTGAGGATCCCCTGGAGCCTGGTAAAGAGGAGAGATATTGAATGTACTATATTCCGAAATATGAAAATGCCTGTTTGGTTATATGCTTAATAAAGAGGATCTGTTGTTTGCAAGAATATCCTGGAATGGACAAGGTTTTCACTGACTGTCATTGCTGAAGGCCTGAGGAGGATCTAGGTAAGTGTCTTTTTGGGAAAGGGTGCACACATCCAGTTTATTCATCTTTCACTAACTGGGTGAAGGGAGGAGGGGAAGAGAAGGTCAGGAGGCCACGACTCAAGCATTTGATTTTATTTTACCCCCTCACCCCAGCCCCAGTTACAACTGCAATAAAGCAACTAGTCTTTTCCATTTTATTTCTACATTTTGGCTACATGACGGACAGGACACGTGGGAACAATTGCTTCCTGAAGGCAAAAGTACAGGGCGTTGGATAAGTTTCAATAATTTTGAAGTAATGGGATATAGGATGATTCCCTGCATATAAGGGTGACCAATGTAGGTGGGAGTGAGGGAGGTATTATTGATAGGCAATGGTAACCTGGTAAATGGTTCCATTTATTAATAAGCATAAGAGACATAATATAAATTATGAAACAGGAATTGTCCCTAACTCAACTATTTGCACACATAATAAGCTTTACTATTACACACGCACGATGTATCCATACGCTAAGTGGACAATGTACATATAAATAAACATAAGGGTGCTCGGTAAATTAAGTTTACAGCTTTTAAAATATCATAGAGCTGTTCATCGGCTTAATTTGCCTCCAGAGAAAAGCTAAGAATTTAAAAGCTCTTTATACCTCTAAGACAATCTATTTTTTCGGTCTATAAAACACTATTGCCACATTTAACCAACATATTTCCCCCCAGGGTGTTAAATTCTAAGGTGTGTAAGACCTAACGCGTTTCACAGGGTGTCCCATGGGTCTCTTTACCTGCATATTAACATGTGTTATTCATTTAGAGCAGGGGAGGCTGTCAGCAGCGCCAGTGGTTTTACATTAGTGCAGTATTTAATAAATGCTATTTTGGGTACCTAAACATAACCAGGCAGTTGTTTTATTTTGCATACTTCATTTTACTACAAAAGAATGAGCAGTAAGGGGACGTCTGGGATTATCTTTGCAACCAACTCAATGCTAGCATCTGTTGCAGTCTCTTCGATTTTATCCAGATGGGAAAAGAATTTGAAGGTTCTAATAAAGAAATATTGATTCTTACTTGAAGCGCTGAAATTTCTACTGACCGCATAAGCATTATGTTTTGGTAGATATTTGGGATAAATGAAATATGGTTGTTCTCTAGAATATATGTGTCTGTTTGACCAGTCATCTGTTTTATTTTCTGTTATAATGCAACCACATTCAGATCTATTAATAATCATCCCTTGTGATCTAACGGAAGTATGAGATTTTAATGATAAGACCCCTACTGTAAATCTAGAATATATAAAATAATCCCTTAAAGGTAACCTTTACATTAATCTTTCACATTTTGTACACTGGGATATTTGCAATTAGTCTTCATTTTTTAGGTTTTTTTAAATTATTATTATTTGCTTTTTTAACCATAGTGCTTCATGTTCTATGCTAATAATTTTTTTTTTTTTAGTTTAAAATCTGTCCTCTCTCTCCAGCCTGGTTAACAGACCCTCATGATTTATTTGACAAACAGGAGAGGTTTAAGGTCAGAAAATTAAATAATAACAAATTACAAAAGAAACTTGCTAAAAGTAAAGCATTAGGAGAATATCCTCTCCAACATATTGCACTGAAGACCTGATAATATCACCAATCCATTTTCCTCTGATTTAAGGTGCAAACAGAAAGCAAGCAGATAAAAAGCCAGTGCTGCAGAAGCCAAGGTTACTAGCAGCAGCCTATAATGTAAGGACAGGTCCATGCTATTTATTTATGGTATTTAGATAGCTCTATTATACAGTAATTTACAGTTTAGTCTCCCACACTCAAACAGCCTAAGGTCAATTTGTTCAGACTTCAATTCATTTACCAGCATATAACTTTGAATTGTGGGAGAAACCTGGATTACCCACATAAACATGGGAAACACAGATTCTATGCAAATGATGCTCTAAATGAATGCAAACACAGGGACCCAGTGCAGCCAAGCAACAGGACAAAAAAAGCCACTCCGTGCCACACGTAATGTTTGAATCAATAATAAAAACATAGCAATCCGCTATTGAACCTAGCCTCACCTATGTGTAGATGCAATATGGCGACTTGCTCAATAAAAACATATCACAAACTCTGCGGTGTTTACATTGATTTTTATGGGAGCCAAGCCCACTTTTATTATTAGCTCTTGTGGTTTGATCACATGACAAAAGACTTATTTTTAGCCAGCTATAAGCAGCCTGTGTGGCTGTAGTATATACAGGAGTTAGACAAAAGAACTGAAACACCTGTCATTTTAGTGTGGGAGGTTTCATGGCTAAATTGAACCAGCCTAGTGGCCAATCTACAGTAATTGCACATTGCACTAGTAAGAGCAGAGTGTGAAGATTCCATTAGCAGGGTAAGAGCACAGTTTCGTTCAAAATATTGCAATGCACACATTTTGGGTGTCATACCAGAGTTCAAAAGAAGACAAATTGTTGGTGCACGTCTTGCTGGCGCATCTGTGACCAAGACAGCAAGGCTTTGTGATGTATCAAGAGCCACAGTATCCAGGGTAATGTCAACATACCACCAAAAAGAACGATACACATCCAACAGGATTAACTGTGGACGCAAGAGGAAGCTGTCTGAAAGGGATGTTCGGGTGCTAACCTGGATTGTATCCAAAAAACATAAATCCACGGCTGCCCAAATCATGGCAGAATTAAATGTGCACCTCAACTCTCCTGTTTCCACCAGAACTGTCCACAGGGTCAATATACACGGCAGGGCTGCTATAGCCAAACCTTTGGTCATTCATGCCAATGCCAAACGTCGGTTTCAATGCTGTAAGGAGCGCAAATCTTGGGCTGTGGACAATGTGAAACATGTATTGTTCTATGATGAGTTGACCTTTACTGTTTTCCCCACATCTGGGAGAGTTATGGTGCGGAGAAGCCCCAAAGAAGTGTACCATCCAGACTATTGCATGCCCAGAGTGACGGTTTGGGCTGCCATATCATTGCATTCCCTTGGCCCAATACTTGTGCTAGATGGGCGCGTCACTGCCAAGGATTACTGAACCAATCTGGAGGACCATGTACATCCAATGGTTCAAACATTGTATCCTGAAAGACGTGCCATGTATCAGGATGACAATGCACCAATACACACAAGCAAGACTGGTGAAAGATAGGTTTTATGAGTATGAAAGTGAAGTTGAACATCTCCCATGGCCTGCACAGTCACCAGATCTAAATATTATTGAGCCACTTTGGGGTGTTTTGGAGGAACGAGTCACAAAACGTTTTCCTCCACCAGCATCACGTAGTGACTTCGCCACTATCCTGCAAGAAGAATGGCTTAAAATCCCTCTGACCACTGTGCAGGATTTGTATATGTCATTCCCAAGATGAATTGATGCTGTATTGGCCGCAAAAGGAGTCCCTACACCATACTAATAAATTATTGTGGTCTAAAACCAGGTGTTTCAGTTTTTTGTCTAACCCCTGTATATAGCATCTTTTTGAGTGTAACCTTGTGAGGCAAATGCAATGCAAGAGTAAACCGATAAAACATGCTAAGGCAGATAATGGCTTTATAAGAAGTCTCCAAGATAACTGCTTGTGGCAAGTATTCATCAAATTAAAGCAGCTCAATAATTGACTATAGTACAATTCACACCTGTCGTATGGAACACTAGTAGGAAGGACCTGCTAATAAACCATTCATAGGCCAGAAATGCATTCTGGGCAAAAAAACTGACATCTGGCTACGATGACAGCCTACAGTGTGCCACTATTTCTTTTCTATTACCAAACATATTTTAATTTCTTATGTAAAGGTACTTAATCTATATCAGTTGTCCTGTGTATTGACATACCTGGCCAAGAAATAACTGGAAGGAAAAGAAACTGACCCAAACATTCACTTACAGCAGATATAACACAAGTAAAATGGTCTATAATTTGCTCTTACTGTTCAAATCTTCTGTTGCGAAGGTCACCGTTATTAATTCTGACGATACAATCATTCTCCCGAAAAAGATTTTCTCGTTCAGCTTTTCCACCTTTCTCCAGCCGTTTTACTAATAACCCCAGAGTTCTGAAAGATTAACATGGCAGACGAATAAACATGTTAAAAGGTTCTGCATAAATAGCACTACCCATGCTGAAGAGAAACATTCAGACAAGATGAGTTTAGAAATCAATGAGCATCTTATAACCAGACAAACAGGGCATCAGTAGTTCCATATGTCAGAGAAAACATTTGGAATCCAATGAGAGACTGATCTTATAGGTGACTTTCCCTTAGAGCTTTCATCAATGGGGAGAATAAGAATCTAACAGGAAAACAGTACATTCTACAAGAGAGAAGTGCGTGGACTCATGTGAGCATGGCCAGTTGAAAACATCTACAAAAAAAATCATCTTTATAAGAAAAAAAAAATTACCAATGGTTTGGGTCATAGGCAGTACTTTAGGATGCCTTATGCGCTGCCCCCTTTGAATACTTTGGAGCCATCAACGTTACGGGATAATAAACTGAAGGTAATGGAATCATGTCTTTTATTTGACCTTACAAACTATTTTACTAGGTGTTTAAGGTTAAGATTTATCATTCCTTACTATAAATATATATATATATATATATATATATATATATATAT
>WMED01011536.1:0-2500 GCA_019650415.1 Pipa parva
GGAGAGAGAGAGAGAGTGGGAGAGAGAGGGAGAGAGAGAGAAAGAAAGAGAGAGAGAGAGAGAATCAAACATAACTCCTGGAATAGCAATCAATTTTACCAATCTGAGGTGACATGATACTTACAAATATTGAAGGAAAAACATCAGAACATAACAGTCTATATTAAAAAAAAAATAAAAAAAAATAAAACCTGCTTAGGAGAGAGAATGTGTGAGAAAGAAAAATTGGATGTGGTGGTCTTTTTCCCCCCAGAATATTTAAACTGCATTTCCCTTTTTACCTACTTTTATTTGCTGAGTTATTAGTTGTGCCACATTTATACTTTAGATACATTTATTGGTACAGTGCATTTATTATACCTATCCCAACTGCATAAAGCATTTAAATACATGTGATCATGCTTTGGAATTCCGCTGCTGTTCACAACTCTTCTCCTCCTTAGAGTGATGCGCTAATTAAAACCTAATTATTATCTTCATTTTAAACAAAACCTAAAGTGAATACCAATTAATAACAACATACTAATGAGCATCTGCTGTGATGAAATTGAATATGAATGTGCAGCAAATTTCGGGTAATTTATTTTTTTTTTTTTTATTTGGGGTGGGGGGAGGAAGTGTCAATGATTGAGTTAGTTTGCAAGAAGATAAAAGAAAGAATGTTATGTGCAATGAAGTAATTCTGCACATGGGTACACTGGAAAGCATACTTGCAGGCTAAAGTGATCTAGAAATATTATTTTGCCAGTATTTGTATGAAAGCATCAATAGAAATAACATTCCACTGAAATGAGTTAAAGCAGGCACAATGGGTAACCAAGTGTTACAGCTTCAGAATAGGTTATAGAATAGCAGATAAATGCAAAGGAAACATAGCAAGCTTCTTCCATTATATATATCATAGGATGTATACACACCAACATTTTACACATTTGTATTTATCACACTGTATTTAAATGCAATGTAAAATCTAGAAAAACAGTTCTGTGCCTAGTGCTTACTGGTGCTGTACCCACACAGATGCACATTACTACTGCAAAGTATGACCACCCATCAAGCAGCATTTATATGGTTTGCCTAAATAATTTGCACTTTTGTGCATACAGCCCCATAAAGCACATGGTGCGGGCTTTATTCCCATTTCCATGTGGTTGCCATACCATTAGCGGCAAAAATCTCTCCTGTATAAGGGCCATATTAACTAGGACAGCTTTCTTACATATTACAGCATGATAATTGCATATTATCAGCGATTTATCTGAAGCAGTTGCCATTTACAAAATCAACCACATCATATCAGTACAAATGTAAAAAGTTATGTCCTCGCCTCTAAAAAAAAATACATTAGATTGCTTAACATTGCTTAAGCTTTAATGTAGGCATATACCACTGACCTTCACAAAATGGTGTATCATAGCAAAAATCATTGTGAACAAATGGGCTAATAATTTGTATAAGCCACGCTTTAATAATACCGCATGGTGACATTGACAATTTTTAGATTGACCATATAAATGGAAAATTGCAGTGCAGAACACACAAGTTTGCTAATATTCAAACAGACTAATGTAAAAAAGTATTACTACCTGTTGGCTTCACGATATATTATATCTTACTCCCCCCCCACGCCCCCAAAAAAACAAAACCCACAAAATTTGTTGGCGTTTATCGAGCAAACAAAACTGAAAGATGTCAATGCAGGCCGACTAACGACTTAACGACACCACAATATATATAAAGTGAACACCACGAGGGACAATGTTTGCAGCTCAGGTTGTGTGAAGAGAAACTAAAGAAACACAAACTGAGTGTTCTCATCCCTAGAATTTAGAATTAATAGCAATACAGGTAAAAGAGGAAAACCAATCCATTCTGAAGTTATAGCACCATGCTCATTTTTAGCAAACATACCAGCAGAAATAACTAGTGTCTATTATCCTGCGGTTGCTTAGAAATGACTTAACGAGTTCCTGAGAACAAGCCATTAGCTAGCATTTGCTTTTGCTATTAAAGCTGGATACTGTTTTCACCCTTCGTCTGTCTCCCGCAGCTTAGCACCTGTCTTTGTTTGGGAGTGACATCTTTCTTAGGTTTTTCCTTCTTCCTCCACACCAGGAATTCTGTGCATTTAAGGCTTGAGTAGCTCTGAATCAAACCAACAGTAAAATTGGTTCTTGTAAAAGACTTAAGGAAAAAAAAAAAAACATTCCCAAAATGCCCATTTTATTTCTCTACACAGATAGGTTTTCATACACATCTTTCACATGTATGTAGAAATAATTGATAGTGAAACACAGAGGTTATATATTGATTTCCACTAGCCTCTCTGATGCCGCCTAGCAATAAAAATGTTTGGATATTTTGTTCACTTGTTGATGCTAATAAAATTTTGTGGTAAAATGTGATTGGAAAGTATTTTCTTTTGTATATTACTTATAACACAAAGACAAATGTTATAGGCCCAGGTGCCAGAAAACAAACACCTTTAGGGATAGAGACT
>WMED01011536.1:5000-15215 GCA_019650415.1 Pipa parva
AACACTGCCTTTAAAAGAGCACTATAGTCTTGTTTGGTCTAGTGATGATTAGGAAGGAGGAGGTACTCACCAATCAGAATCTTAGGTCTGCCCCTGCTCTCTTTGGTTATCCCGATGCCTTCTGATCTTGACAGTTGCAGATGTCCTCTTCATTTCCAGTTGCTCAGTGTTTTGCCAAAAAGAGAAAGCACAGAAGCAAAAACCTGCTACTGCACTTGATCTTTTTGGTGTAAAGCACAGAACCTGGAAGAAGAGAGAATCTCTGTGGCTGTCAAGATCTAATACAGAGTTATGGTTTCAATAATGTTTTTTAGCATGTAATCCATAACGTGCGTTTTTTCATCTATAAAAGGTTCATATTGTTTTTGTGTATCATTGGTCACACAACAGATTCTGATACAATGGCACAAATAAGCCAAATTTCCACTGAGGCAAACCACTCCAATTTGAAAGCTGTGGCACCTTTAAAAAATAAATGGTCACAGGAAAAGAAGGGGGCCACATGAGCACCAGAATAGTGCTTTAATAGATGTGATTTTGAAATTTACCAGTTTGCTACTGGGATCACTGAAATGTAATCAGAGATAACCTTTACACAAGATCAAATCCATTGCTAAACCTACTTTAGCTCGATCATAACAAATACTAATAGTAAAGCAATTTGAGGTGGCTGAGTTGCCAGTGGACAATACCACACCCTCTGAATATAACTTGTGAAAATTCATCATCTTAGTTTATAATAAAGTATTATACCCAAATGAGTTAATCTGAAAGCGTAAGAAAGAAAAAAAAAGAAAAAACAAAATTGAAAGGAACAGAGATCAATGATATTGAAGTGGAAATATTGTGGTATATAGTACATGCTATGTAATTGGACGATAGCTGTGATCAAACATTTTTATAAATATATTCTATTAGCAAAAACTGTAAAGCTCATCATTTGTGAGAAATAAAAGTTCATAACTGCACCCCGCACACCGTCACTCACAGTTATGTGAGGATGAAATTCTAGTCAGTCAAATCTCAGTGTCACTGTCAGAGCAGTTCCATCTTCACATGGGAGTGACAGTGAGAGGGAGAGTTACGAACTTTTATTTTTTAAAAATGATTAATACAGTTTTTTTTATTAGAATATATTTTAAAAAAATATGTTTGTTTATACCTATCCTCCTATATCAGTGGTGGCGAAACTATGGAACATGTGCCAGAAAGAAGACTCAGAGCCCTCTCAGTGAGTATGTCCACCGTTGCCTCAGCCAGGCTCCAACTAGCCCACACACATCAATCGCTCCCTAACGTGCAATCCGGGACAGGTGTTCCAGATACCCTGGCGAGTGAGCACATACAACTGAAAACTGTCAGTGTAGGCTGCCAGTGCGCAGCCTATACTGACACAAGACTGTGACCTCTGCTCTGATACAGGTGTGATGATGTCATTCATCAGCACCTGCATTGAGGGAGAAGAAGGTGGTTACCTGGCTGCAGTTTGGGCACTCTGTCTCAAAAGGTTTGCCACCATTATTCTGTATCACAGCAGTTACCTTATCACATCAAAATGCCACTTCTGTGCCTACTCAACTCAACAGGAAGTGAAGAGGATCGCATTGCTATGATGTAAGACAGATTGGCTTTCTAAAGAGAGCAGGAGGCAGTGCTGGAGCCAACAAACCCCATTGGTAAGTATTTCCCCCCTCCCCACTAATAATCACTCCTAATTTTAACAAGCTTTAGTTCACCTTTAAGCCACAGGTCCATACAATCCAGTGATCAGATTGGCAAAAACTGCTCAAACCAGTTAGGTGTATGGTATTAATCGATTTATTAATTGTGTGATACAAAGTTAGGGAAATTCACTTCTCTGTATTAGGGATTGTTAACATACATATTATTGTCCTACTGAGCAGTGCAAAAGATAAAAAATATTTATCTTCCTCCTTCCACCCTGGCCAAGAATATACTTTATGCTCATTATAACTATATAGATAGCACCAGCAGATACTAGTGATGAGTGAGAAAAGAACTGATTAGAAAAAACAAGCACAACTCACATTCAATAAAAATTTTATTGGGCTTGCTTGCAAAATAGAACATATTTAGCATGTAGGAGGCAAAGCACCTCAGGTGGTCTAGAGCAGAGGTCCCCAACCTTTTTTGCACCAGGGACCAGCTTTAAGCAAGACCAGTTTTCCATGGCCCGGCGGGGTGGTGGTGGGGCAGGTGCGGAGCTTCGGGGTCATATGGGGGCACGGTTATGGAGTGGTGGAGCTTGTAAATGTAAGTGTTTCAGCCTAACTAAAACACGAGTCATTGATAAAATACCACCCTAGTGTCTTCTTGTAGCCCATTTTCTCTATCCATGTACTGTACAAGATGAGTCAGTGAGGAGAGCCTACCGCCCCACCCCATCCATGCTGTGCTGGATGGCCGTGTCACTAAGACCCGCCCAATGCCTCACCCCGTCCTGCATAATGTTCTCTGCCGGGAGCTGCGAGCTGTCACGGCTACGGCAGAGAACATTATTAATTCACACAGCTGTCAAATCACACAGCTAGTGCCGTGGACCGGCTGAAAAACCCCAAGGCCCGGTCCTGGTCCGCGGACCGGCGGTTGGGGACCTCTGGTCTAGAGTATATTTTGCCTGTGTTGACAAGTAGAGTTTGGTGTTCTAATTGAAAATAAATAATAGCCGTAAAGATTCAGTTGTTATATAATGACATAACTGGTTCCTTTGTTTCCTCAATGTCTCCTCTTCAGCAGATCAGTTTGAATCCTAAGCTTGTGGATCAAGTCACATGCATGGGATTCATTAAAATGATAAGTACTGTGGTATTATGATACCTTATTTGGACTAACAATTCATCATTTAAAAGTGTGCCGTTCACCTCAAAACTCTAAAACTAATTTAGGTTCTACTAATGAAAAACATTTTTGAGCGTTTCTCTCTGTCATCTTCCCTGTCAGCCTGATTTTTCTTTCTGAGTTAGGTTGGGCAGGGCTAAATGATGATTGACATTATAGCTCCTCCAATCAGATCACTACTAAATCATGGATTTAAGGGATCTGATTAGAGGAGCTATAATGTCAATCATACTTTTAGCTCCGCCCAACCCAACTCTGGAAAGAAAAGTCAGGCTGACAGGGAAGATGACAGAAATGCTGCATTTAATTCATATATATTTACAAAAATGTTTATTTCATTAGTAGAACCTAATTTAGTATTAGTTTTGAGGTGACAGGTGCACTTTAAGAGTGAAAAAGAATTGGCTTCTGTAATAATGTATGCATATACACACACACACATATATATATGTGTGTGTGTGTGTGTATGTATGTATGTATATGTTAAGATAGAGTGGTCGTGTTAGACCACAAATGCAAAAAAATGAATATAGCAATACTATAATACTATAAATAAATACCTTTCTTTTTTACTGGACTAACATTTGTTTTAAAAAGATGAGATTTCGAGAGGTCCGTCCTTTCTTTACCAAGACCCAAGCAATAAGTAGTTAAGTTAAGAAGATATTATTCTAGCATAAACAGATTTTGTTGGAGCAGTCTATTGTCAGGAATGGGCTATTGGACAAGGATAAGGGGGGTTAGTGGTGGAATTCTTTGATATAGAGAAACTCACAGTTTAAAAGGAAACAAATAAATACATAATTTTCCAAAAAAATAAAATAAAATTATATATATAATATGTATTGAAAAGATCATGTATTTAACGGTGTCAATAAAATGGACAAATTCAATGCAGGAATGTTCTTTAAAACCAGGTATTTGAGTTAAAGAAATCACATTATTAACACTAATATCATTAATTAATATCAAATCAGAAATTTTCAGGTGTGTAATCCCAGAAGGTCCCCATGTTCTTTCTTCAGATTTTGTGTTTTTTTTAATAGAAATCTCAAGCCTATGGATCACGACAAACTGCTCAGCTAAGGAATTAGTGGCAAAAGGATGGGCTTCTTTACGTGGCTATAAATTCAAAACCACTGAAAATAAGTAAATGATATATATTGTAAAAAATAATTTAATAGCAACAATTACACTATTTTGGAAGCTAGTTGATCTGTTTCTATAAGATTGCAGAGAAACCCATGCCCTACCTAAATTATTAGTTTTTTTACAGTTTTTATTTTACAAAATTTACCAAAAGGCAAAACAAACCAAGGACTGGAATTCATGTAACTTAAAAATGGAAAACAATAGTAATTAAAACCTTTTCCAATAGTTGCGTTTTTAAATTATACCAAATTTGCATTTAATGCATTGCATCTCTAGTCACTCGAAATTCCATAGAGTGATTCCATCCTAATGTAAAAGCGATAATATTTTTATTAATGCTTCTAAATTAAAGAATATAATACACTATACTAGGTCTTGTTCTTGTAAAGATCACACTTTACAGGGGAACTATAGTCAAAGTACATCTTTACATATGCAGTATTATACCTTAATGAGAAGTGTTTCTCCTCAGTAGATGTATCAAGTGACACAGAATGATTGAGTAGGCAGCACTGATAAACTCCTGCACCAGGAGTGAAATGTATGTGAAATGTACCGGCCAGTTTTCCATGAAAAGATTCCCTCCCCCAGACATTTTTGCTCTACTTAATACTTGGCATAAGTGCACAAGTCAGCTTTCCCTTTATAATCTCCAGCATTCCAAGCTTAATTTATGAGGATAAAAGGTCAGCACACTGCTTAACCAAAAGCAGTCAGGCAGCTTTTTCTTCTCATGTTGCCTAACTTGCAGAACCGAAAGAGTGGGGGGAGGAAAATGTCAGCTCTCGGGAAAACTAATTAAGGGAAACAAACGGCAAGTATTATTTCTTCCCTAAACATTTTTTCAACTATTTGTGTCAGCAATTGACTTAGTATAAAGGAGATTTATATGTATGTGTGCAGTTACATGAGTACTATAGTATCCCTTTTAAAGGCTCCCATCTAATGAGATCCCTGGAGTATTCATTCTGGATGTGTGAAGTTCCATTTAAAATCTTTGGCTTGTGAGCGCACAATCTGTGTCTATTTTTCGGAGATCTTGTTTGAAATACTACACTATGCAGACTTTTATTTTCAAGGAGAAGTGCAGAACACAAGATTTTAGTACCTATGAATTAATCATCAGAGAAAGACCACTGCATGTCCCAACTTTGACTCAACATCTATAAGACTTTTGTGTGTCTTTTTATTTGCTATATTTTTTTCAGATATTTACTTGCACATAATGTGTCTGTCAGAAAACTGCTACGGATTAAAATCCAGTAGGAGTAAAAACAAACACCTGTTTTTGTTTTTACTCCTACTGGATTTTAACATTATGGAATAAAGTTCATCTGCTTTTATCTATACGTCGGTGTGCCAAGGATTTCCTTTTTTCTGTTTGGCTATTGGGTCCCATTTTCGTCTGAGCACCTGAGTTTACGTTGGGACATTTGTTTCCCTCTACTTGCTTGGGGTTGAGCGGTCTCTCTTTTTCTCTTCATAATGTGTCTGTGCACACTGTTTGATGTTTTCTGATGAACCCTTTAAAGAGCAGGATTTTCCTTACCTTATTGCACATATGTAAAATGTGCCAAAATATAGTATATTTTCAGCTGATATGCTGAGCAGAAATTCAACCCCTTAAGTATTTTTGGAAATAGACCAAATAAAGAAGAAAATGTAACTAGCTTATTAGGCAATGAACTGCACAGCTTTACATTCTTAACTCTATATAGGGGCACATTTACTAAAAAGTCAAACAGGTTTATCGTCTAGTAAATGCAGGAGAAACAGTTGGTATTTAATGAAATCACTGTTTTCTCCTATTTACTAAAAACATTTATAGCACCCAAAAGAATTCTTCACCCTCAGGCTGACATAAGCCCATTATTCCCTAAGGCAGTTGGACTTATCATTTAGCCTAAATCCAAAATATTTTCCCATAGAAAAGTGATATCAATATCAATCTGTAATGGAAGAGAACCTCATAGAAAAGCATTGCAGAGTGTGCCCCTGTTAACAGATCAATATTTATCAATAATTTATTTCAATAGAGAAATGTTTTCATCAATCCTTTGTAAATTAGGGAAAGCGAAAAGTGCAGGCAAACAAAAATTGACAGCGAAATGGGGTGAGATCAATTAAGCAAATTCTAATTTTGGTGATACTACAAAGTGTATGTGAATTAAACAGTTAATGTATTAAGGACATGATCACATACTTGTTTAGGAAGGATATTGGTGCCTATATTTTAGTCTGACAAACTCTACAAGTCCAAAAATATATTGAATACATTATCTAGATCAGGGTTACTGTTCTCAAATGGGTCTCAAAGATTCATCACCAGCACCCACTAGTTGCATTGCTGCACCAACTGAGAATATGGATGTGGCTGTCTGTAATTGTAGTGGTTATACAAGTTTTATATTGCAATGACTAAATAAATGCCAGCAAGCAGATAAAGTTCACACAAAATACCACTACAAAAGAATCCTTAACTCCTTGCATAGTTAAGTGTGGCTCAAACTAAGTGCATGGAAAAAAAAAAAAAAAAACAGCTAGCAATCTATGCACAAAGCCCTCAAAAATGCTTCTTAGCACTCCACACAGTAACCCCAAGAAATCTCAAGGCACAAAAGTATCTATTTTCAAATTCCTTGCTCAATAACTCTCCAAAAGTACTTAAGAGCCTGGAAAGATGCTAAACACTTTTGCCAGTTATTGTAACGGCAATCTGCAGTGGTCATCTTAGTGTTTTCCTAACTTGGAATACATGTAAAACCTGTTAAACATGCAAACTAAAATTCATTACAGATATTCTGATATACAGATTCTCAATTTGATGGGATGAAAGACATAAGACAGCAGGATGCTACAAATAAAGAAGAACTTTACAACGTATTTGAAAGGACCAACTCCACAATACATTTCTTTAGACTGGATACCATTTTGTGTCGCAACTAAAGGGGTTGGAAAGTCAAAACCAATATCATTATTGCTGTTTGTTATTATTTTAGTTTTTGGGATACTACCCACATAATTATTTTATATTCTATCCCCTTTGCATAGAATCCTTCCCCCAGGGCATAGTTTTTGAAATCTTTCAAAACTGTTAAATTGCTGCAAAACCCTTGCTAACCAATGCTGTGCTTATAACCTGTACAAACATACAATGTTATCTGTGTTCATGGTACAGAAGTTGACGAAAGCCATACCTTCCAGGTAAAATGAACTAAGACAATCTGCACCCCATCTCTAAGGACCACAAATTACAGAAATTACAGGAGTTCAATGTAAGATTAATGTAAACATGCAAGGCAAGCCCTACAAAATCAAAAGATGTGTTGTCTATGGTTTACAGTTTGCTGATCTAGGAAATTAATTATTGTGTGCTCACTTATTACTTTTGGATATTTATGAGGTACATATATCTTGTATCAGGCTACCAGTTACATCCACATAATTTTAAACATAATGACTAGATATTTAGAGTATAACAATTATGATTTGCTAATCCTGTATTCTTCTGACTACCTGTTAAACCTCAAACTTTAAATGAAAAAAATGTATGTCAGCAACAAAAAGTTCAGTCACTTTATAACAATAATATAGGTTGTGCTCAGGAGTAGAAGCAATGTTTGGTATTAGTGTTAACCTATACACATCTGTACTGTATCTTATTTTGTGCAAAGGAATAGCAAACATAATTCACATATATATATATATATATCCCAGGGGAATGTTAAAGGGATTCCAAGGCTTCTTAAGTGGGCAAATGTACTGAATGCAAAAACAAACTGATTAATAGCTCAATTTAAGTCACCTCTAAAAAATGTTTTTGCTAACTATATAATGCAGTTTGTAAATTTATGTTTTGAATACAGATTACGTAACACCTAAAATCTGAAACTGGCAGTCAACTATTGTTTGATGATGCACATTTCTTGTTTTAAAAAAATGATAGTAATAATGCAACACTGAATAGCAAATAAGTCTGACTTGTTTAGTATAGGATATGGATTGCATATCTAAATAAAACATGTGACCACATCTAACCAGAATTCATTTTAAAAGACAAAAGGACATAAAAACAAAGTCTGATTTCAATCTTAACATTTTTCAGACAACACAAGCCTTTAGGTCATGGATGTCTGTATAAAGAACATAAAATAAGAGTGGTGGGAGAGTGAGGTTAGAAGGGCAACAATAACAAGAAAAAAAAAATCAAAAGAAATATGTAATCATTTAGAAGTGGCAAGCCACTGGGCTTAGAACCAACCTCAACTTAAAAAAGCATAATAAGCTCAGCTGAGGCCAAGTAAAGCCCAGTCCTCCAACACTCAGACATAAGTGATCACAAATAACACTATAATACATACTCAAGGACGTAAAAAGAAAGCTTTACTTCATATGAGCTCAGCTAAATTTAAAAAAATTGATATAGACCCTTGTTTACAGAAGAATTTCTAAGAGGCTCCATACAGAAGAAAACAATGCTGAATGGGGATTAACTTCCACTGTAACATAGATGGTATTATTTCATTTTAAGAAAGAAGTGCATGCCATAAAAGGTATAAATTGAATCTGAAAAGAAACCTGTTCCTACCTGCTTGTGAATGAAATGTGCCATTTTTGAATGTGACTTTTTGCATATATTCTAGCATGCATAGAAACAGAATATTTTTTAATTACTTATCTGTTCCCGGGGGTTTGTGGGGATTGCCTACTATAATGTCTTCTAAATAGAAAATATAGCAATTACACCATCTAAGGTAATCCATCCAACAGTCAACAGCATTCATGATCAAGACTGGTAAAGAACACTAAAAATACTCCTGAACAATTGTAATACAATTAAAAGTCTACTCATCTTGTTGAAAAACATTCTTGTTGAACATTCTTAAATTATATATATTGATAAAGTTTAACATTTTAGGATCCATACCCACCTCGGATCTAAGAGTGGCTTTAGTGCAAGCTTGGCAAATTGGGCCATTACGAGAGAAGCTCAAGGGAAGTCGACGTGTTCTGTTCTGACAGGTCTGTTCTTCACAAACTAGCCAGCCCTATGGAAGTTTCAAGATAAAAGAGCTTAATGTATGAAAATCATTTTTTAGATGCAACAATGAACAAACCAATTATGTCCGTCAAGAAAGGGCATTGTTTCTGCCCATCAAAATCATTTCAGCAAAATGATATTAACAGAAATGTACAAAATTCATTATGAGATAGAAGTCTGGAAGTTAGTAATATTCATCTTTAGGAGCAATATTATCACATATAAGGTTAATATCTTTGAAAGTATAACATAAAAATAACTGGCATACAATCCTAAATTGTTTTTTTCTAATGCAACTGGTTCTCTAAGTTCCTAAGTAAAATCATTTCTTAACACAAATACGTTTCTCTTCGTAAAAAGGTACATAAAAATTACTTGGATGCTTTTTTTGACCCCCAAAAAGATATGAAGTACGATGCATCAACAAGGGCAAAAACTGTCTAGGTCTAGTAATCTGTGGCAACTCATTATAGCCCTTTTAAATGCTAACTGATGATCGGTTGCTATGAGTTACTTTAACCTCATTAAATGATTTATCCTGTTAATAAATTTCCAGGAATACTTTAAAATGCAGTCTTTTCTCTTGTATCTTTACATCTGCAGATTCCAAGTGTAAACAGTGTGCAAAAAGTGCAGCTTTAGGGGCCACTTAAAGCAATGGAATGTTGATTAACTCCTTCTCAAATTAACGCAAATGTAATTGTTATTGAGGAAACCATTAAAAAAAATCCTTCCTGCAAAGAGATGCAGGGCTTGGAACTAATGGTCTTTAAAGTCCTCAAAAAATAAAAATAATAAGCCTACATAGATTTGATTTGGAAATTTCCATATCATCTGAAGGCGGCATAACATCAGTATTACACAAATGGCCACCAGTGAATATATGATCAAAACTACTCAGGGTATCAAATCACTGCTACAGACATCTGGAAAAAAATAGCAGTAATCTACCATTCATTGCAGTACTAAATAATTGTAATTTCCCAATGTTATTAGGGAGATGGCAGTTACAAAACTTGGTGTGTAGACTAGACATAAGGGGTAATTCAGGAAAGTCTGAACTTACCTTGCGATCCTTCAATTCACTTCGCAGAGACTGGAGATCTCCTGCACACAGAGATCAGCGAACGCTTTAAAGGTACTTCGCCTCACCTCGCGACCAC
>WMED01011537.1:0-15215 GCA_019650415.1 Pipa parva
AGTAATATGAGATCCTTATTGTGTAATTGTGAACCTTTTCATTGGTATTGAACTGGCAACATGTGTACAAAACCCTAGACTGTGTTTAGAAGTTATGCTTATTGCTACTCATGAGTTTTAATGTAAAGCTAAATAAAGTTATAAGAGAGAATTTTATGCTCTAGTCATCCCCATCATACAACCAGCAGCAATTCTGCACCTAATTGCACTATACACCAAGATATCCTTTCCTATATTAAATGTCCTAGGTCTACATGTTGGGGAAGTATGGCTGAACACAGCACAATCAGGGTGTCAGGGTTTTTTAAGAGAAAGCATTTTTATTTTACCAGGTATCTAGAAAGAACCATGAAAGGCAACCTCCTGATATCCATTGTAGTCCTTATTCATGTTGAATAAGGGTTCCTTATCATATTAATGAGGATCCAATATGGTTGACATGAGATACTAGCCCTGTTAGTTCTATAAGATAGCACTACAGCTCAAAGTTACTGACTTGTTGCTTCTTAACATAGCATTTCTGGCTGACAGACCTTATATATTCACCATTTCAGTTATGGTTAGAGTCCATTAGTTCTTCTTTAAAATGATATATTGGCTAAACAATAAATGTGGCCCTTTTAACAGTGTAAACTATATATTGGTTTAGATAATTCCAAAACCACAAAAAATAAAAAAACAAAGACAAGTTGCAAAATGTTGTAGAATTCCAAGATCTGCAACATACCAAAAAGGAGTGTCCATGTGAATAATCCCTTTAAGAAAGGACAAATGGCTCACGCATTTCATTGTGTTAGGGGATAGGACTTTTCAGCCGTGCACATGTAAGAACAAGCAGACATCTTTGTTTTGAATATTTTTGCTTTGCATAATCCGTGACAGGAATCTTTTCTCGGCAATACAAGGAAATCCCAGAAATACAACACAACATATGCTCCACAGCTAAACATTATCTTTATTTCTGACAACAAGTAATTATCCATATGTTTCTACTTCCTTGTCTCATTTGTAAATGATTGCTCGTTACATAAAAGCACAGGTCAAGACAACTTAAGTGAACACGCTACAACAGATAAGGCAAAGAAAATCAAGTTCCCCTTTAAACATTTAAGCCTTGTGTAAATAGTTTCAGCAAATATCTGAATCAGGAAAATGCACTTTCGGCCGCATGACCACTCCTTCGCTATCTGCTCTTTCTTTATAACATGTAAACACAGCGCTGAGTTATTTCTGTTTGCTTATTCTGTCTGAAGAAAACTTTAGTTAAAGTTAACACAAATGGCAAGTGGACATGTCAAAACAAGTTATTTTGATGTGCTACAGCCTACTTATTTATATATATATATATGTATATATATATATATATATATATATATATATAAATATATATATATATATATATATATATATATATATATATATATATATATATATATATATATACACATATATGCACACACACACATATATATACACACACACATGACAAATGAATGATTCATAATATAATATATAATATAGTAAGATCTTTCTGGAAAAAAAACAAAAGAGGTAAAAAGAGGAGAAATTCTTCATCTGTGCTAATTATATTTTGACATATTTGTTTTCTACAAGCAAATTTTAGTCACTCAGAATATGTTGAGGACATTTGAATTTTTTGAACACTCTGAGCCATGCTTTAACCAGTCTGAGTGAAATATGGTTAGTTTTGAACACCTTTTTGTGAAAAATTTGGCAAAAGTGATTTTTCCAGTTGTATGTAAATTAATACAAGCAACAGAAACGTGGATATTTCTGAAAAAAGCGCAAACATGCATAGTGCAGACTATTCACAAATATGGTAATTGTATAAAGCCCAAAGGAGCCCAAAATACAGAGATTTTTGTGTTATAAAAGAAATCCAAAACACCACGTGATAATGTTTGGGTGGACTCTCACCAGATCAAAAATAGATAATAAAGCGTTGTACAAAGGTGATGATGCTCTTATTTCACTAATGGAACTTCAACAAGGAACACATCTCAGCTTATCATGGTACATGTCTTTAAAAATCACTTTGAAAATCCAAACGAGTACAACTTCTGTATGGCCAACAGATTCTTACCCTCTACAGAGATACAGGATTTACCGGTAGGAATGGTGCAGTCAACTCTTATCTCTAACTGTGTCAGTGAGTTCTGTGCCTGTATAGCGTTGTCTCTATTGCTCGACGCATTTCGCCAACGCTGTGGCTTTCTCAAGAGCAAGGAATGTACATTACGAGATAGCAAGGAGTTGTTTCATCCCAGGGATCACCATTATAGGGTGCCTACATTTGATGCTGTTGTCTTATCTGTGGTAGGAATTTCATGTTGCACAGGCTAGAGGCCACCTCTTCTGGTGACTTGTGTGATTTTTAGGCTGCTCTTCTAGACCTAAACCTGTCTGCATCTTACCTACTGTGTCCTTTACTGGAGGAGTAGCCTCACTGACTTTCACCTCCAGGGACTCTCTCTCCACTTTTCACTATGGAATCAAGCATTTTGTGTCTACACTTATTCCACATAAATCTTTCAACAGCCGAGATGGGAAGAGGCTTATAAAGTCTCAGTAGCAGTGACCTAACCACACTGGGGATTCTCGTTGAGTGAATTTCCCACATAACTAAATGTCAGATGTGTAATAATATAAGTGGCATTGTACTTATTGTGCCTGCAATTAGACTTATACCTCCAGGGACCTCAGATACTAAGATGAAGTTCTATGTAGAAGATATCCTCAAAATATCTCTTTAAATGCAATGTAATAACTTTAATCCCAACATGAAGGAATTGAGTGGAAGTTTCCAAGCTCTTCATTGAATTCAGAGGGTAGTGCTCAGTGCAATGACAGTATAGACTTCTTAGTCCCATTCACTAAGCCCTAGGGGTAGGATGAGAGTGGGAGAAGTTCTTAAATAGCCATGTTCCATATTCTCCATTGTACTGAGGTTTTAAACTATACCTCCAGTAGTTTAATGATGAAGGAGTAGACCCTAATACAAAATTTTCCATGGGTCCCCTTCTTTCTGGATGGTCAGTAGTTTGTAAGCAGGAGCTGCAGGGACCACCATGGGCCTGGAGAAGGAGACACTGAATGAATAGTTAAAGAAGTAAGAAGAAACCATTATAGGGTTGTATCATGGAAGTAAAAAAAAACAGTATGTAGAGTGTGAACAAGCATTTGGGGATAACCCTGCCAAAAATGAGGCCAATGAGGTTGGATGGAAAAGTAGCCTTTGTATTTAGCAAAGAGCAGATTGTTGGAAACTTTGGTAAGAGCAGTCTGTGCAGAGTTAGAATGGAATCCAGATTGCAAGGGATCCAGAAAATGAATGCATTAGTGCAGTTATTATTGTCTGATAATATCGTGGTGGGGCATGATTTCTTAAAACCAAATTGTATAATAGTCTTTCACTACATTTTACAAAATGTACTTTGATTCAAGTTGGAATCTGCGGTATAGTTAGATATCACATAACCATCAGATGTACCTTTGTCTCTCATTCTAATCACTCAATGACATCATTATACATTTAACCTTCCTGTGAAATGTTTCATCTGAGACCATTAGCTAAGTTGTGCTGGTAACAGCAAGCTCATCACAGCAATAGTGCATTCTAACACAGCTATTTGAAATGGCAGAGTCAGATTGGAGTCATCCATAATCACTTTCTGTTTATGTCATGTACAAGTCATGGTACTTCTTGACAATTCTGTGACACCAACACCCAAAAGCTGGACATAATTCAGAAGATTGATCTTTACTAATTTCAACAGTTTATAACCATGGTTGACTGACTTGAGGCCTTCTGAACAGAGAACAACAACTTTCATAACATCTCTTAGAGCAGGCTAGACAGGACAGATGTCCCAGATTCTTTCCTTGGTAAAATACAAATATTAATTAATATGAAGATTTGCTACATTTTTAACAGATTTTCTGTGCATCCATTTTTTTCTAGACTAATTGACTTTCAGATTTCAGAAATGGCCCATGTAACAATGTACCATTTATGATATAGTGTTAATAAAGGAAACATTGGTTAATGATAGCTATGATTGGGGAGTAAACCTAGAGAGATACACATTGTTCAGAAGGCACCAGAAATACCGGAAAGTGGGAGGAGTTTGCCTTTATGTTAAGCCTTGCCTCAAGCCCATGGTTGAATTCATTTCCTGGTTGATTCCATTAAAAAAGTTCATAAGGACCAGCTGACCCTGGGTGGGTTACCTAATATAAAGCGAGATGGAAGAAAGGTCTGAGGAAAAGAGCAGATTAACAATATCATAGGAGGTTGTCCTCTTATGGAAAGCTTGCTTTAGAAGGCACTCACACACTAGAGTCTGGGTTACATGTCTTCATAAGGCTCTCTGTGTGTAAGTGTCTGGGGAGGGAAAGCCTCTAAAACCACAAAATGGTTGCTTTGTACTCTTAGGAAACAAGAAGATGCAATAGCTCAAAACTTCTTAATGGTGAGTCAGATCTCAGTGCTTTAAAATTGTATTATTTTGTTATCTATCAGACATTCTTTAACTGTGGCACAGAGGTAGAAAGATATTAGAAATTGGGATAATTATATAGATTAGGGTTATTTACATAGAGTGCATTTCAGAATATAATTTTTATTTACTGTACATATGGTTTTTTGTTGACTCACCAAAAAACCACAATTGCTTACTTTTAGAGTGCCAAATGGAATACTGACCATTTTTGATAAATTGTAGTTTATAGCATAAGGAAAAAAAACAAGAATGTTGAGAGTTCATACCATCAACTAAGAATGCAAGTGATGAAATCTTTCTAGTAATATGACATCATAATGCTGAAAAACATCCAAGATCAGGTCTTTGAACAACTGTTAAGTCCTATGCTTTTATTGTCAAATGTAAATTTCTTCACATTTTTTAGCCTTAAAGACTGTCATTTTAGAATGGTAATCAGCTGCCCCCGTCTTCCTTGACTCTCAAAAAAAACACGGTGCTTTAATTGGACAAATTGTTACGCTTTTTTGTTCATTTATTACACACACGTTTCTCCCAGATGTTCAAATATATTATTCTTTTTTTCTTTTTGCGTTTAAATGTAATTAGGGAAGATATGGTCAACTTTGCTGTCAATGGGTACTGTGTAGTTCAATCTGCTGTTCAAATGAAAGATGGTTAACTTTGAACTAATGACATGTAAAGCAAAATGCAAAAACAAGGGGATCTGTCATCAATAAGGCGGGGGGCTGTCTGTAAACACTTCACCAGTCTTAGATAATGTGCGGTGTTGGATTTGTTAATGAAGCAGTGAACGATCCTTTTCAGAAAAGGTGAGAAAAATAAGAAGGCTTAAAAACATTTGAGTACAAGTCCTGCGTGTAGCACTCAGCTCACTGCCCCCAATACATGTTGTACTCACTTATTGCACAGTTGTCAGTGAATTAAAGAGGTATTTAGAATATCATTGTGCTCTTCACACTTTTTTTACTTTTCAAGTTTTAAACAGGGTTCCTGGTTCACAAACCATTGGTAGAAGCACTTCATTTGATCAGTGTGCATTGCCCTATTTTGCTCACCTGCTTCGGTAGATATCTGATTTTGCGGTACAAACTTGGATTACCTGACCTTTCCCTCATGTTACCTAACAGACACCTGATTTGAGTCAACAGCTGCAAAGCATAAGAGACTGCCGAAACTAGATTTCAGATCTCCAGGTTGGTACACCCTAGCCTGTCAATGAAGCGCCTCCTAGCTTGGGTAGGACTGAGCAATAATTTATTGGGTAGGTTGCATACTGTTCAATTTTATTTTTTTAACACTGACTGACACTGCTCCTATCGTTTCATTTTTACTATTAATTGTCAAAGTCTAAAGAATCACTCAGTACAAATATATATAAATGTATGTATATTTTTATTGATATAGTGCCACTAGGTTACACAGCGCTGTACAGTCTGTACATATAGGCTGTAAATATAAAGTATACTGCAGTCTACACCATTACATTAGAGCTACTTAATTCTAACCCCCTTTGCACAGGCTGAGCCAACAAACTCCTCACCAAGTGGTAAGATTTCCAATGTGGTGAAGCAAATGAAATTATGACATGTGCAGTCTTTGAAGAAGAACTAAACTTTAACTTAATCCCTTATTAAACAGATGGGTCTGATAGAAGAGTTGACATCTGACTCACCATTAAGAGTTGCTGCATTGCATTGATCTCTAACAGTGCAAGGCATCCATTTTTCTGTTTTAGACACGCCCCTCTCTATGTCAAACACTCACACACTAGGGTCCATGGCACAGGTCTTTATAGAGCACTCTCAGTCCTATCAATTTAATAAAGTATTGTAATGATGCAGACAACAAGTAGATGGATCCTCTGTACCACAATGGAGTTTACGTTTGTTAGTTTTGAGGAGCGGAGTCTAAGGGGCTCTCGATCTTCACCCTCAACCCTGCAAGGGGGTGTTTCCTTTGCTGCAAAGGAACTCCCAAGTCACAGCACCAAGGTTAACCTCCCACTGGTGGTAGCTGACAGTCACAATCCCTCAGGAACACAGGTATAGCGGAACTGGAAACTGGAACGCAGGATACAAACTGAATACAGGAAACTGAAATGCAGGATACAAACTGGATACAGCTGAGGACTTGAGCAGAGAAACTCCTTGCTCCGGCAAGGACACATAGGATCTGGCAGCTTAATATAGAGCAGCTCTTGTTGCAATTGGCTGGCAGCAGATTCACAGATAGGTTGAAACTGAATTCCAATCATTAATAACACCTGTGGGAGCCAGGGGAGTTGAGTTGTGTTCATAAAATTGGTCTAAATTTGAACTCATCTCAGTCCAGAGTGGTTTGAAAGCCTAGCGGGACTTTCACTACCTCTGAGCTTGGCAACCCTGGCTGAAATCCCAGGCTCAACACCTTACAAGAATTACCGTATATACTCGTGTAAAAGTTGAGGACAGTTTTAGGGCCAACAATTATGAAATTTGCTATGATCCATGGATAAGTTGAGGGTTTTTTGTTAGCATAGCATATTAAAGAATTGTTGGAAAAATACAAAATAGCAATAAGATTTTATTTATTTCTGTCAGCTACAGTTTAGTGTGTGTTCTCCTTTAAGGGGCAGTCTCTGACTGCATGTACTTCTGTGTTCTCCAGTTTGGCTCCAGTCCCTTTGCTGGTGTGAGAGTTTGCAATGGGTGGATGCTGTTAACAGGCTTGCCCAACTAACCCCCCTGGTGAATTTATTCAGCGCTCTCGTGTGTGTGTGTGTGTGTGTGTGTGTGTGTGTGTGTGTGTGTACTGTAATTACTTGCAGATTCGGGTCAGTGCCTCTCCTGCTGTGCTGTTGTTTGGGTTGCGGCTCCAAGCAGCTCTCTCTAGCTGGCTCCGTTGATCTTTTTTTTTTTGCTTTCAAAACTAACCTGACTCGTGTATAAGTCGACTGTACTATTTTAAATGATTCTTTTTTACTAAAATTTCTCGACTTATACATGAGCCAAAGTTTAGTTCTACTTTAAGGCCCAGTTTAACTAAATTCAGATAGAGTAAGTAGAACACGCTATTTAAGAGGAGATAAGGGACCAAATAGTAACAATCTACTAAACACAGATATATTAATAGGAGCGAGCATGCATTTTTATATATCTTTGTTCACCCCAAACATCCCAAACACAAATCATCTTTTTAGATGATATAAATGTATGCACTCTCAGCAGTCGTAATCAGGTTCAGCCATTTATACTATTTGATAGTGTAAAATGAAGTATTGTTTTTTTAAACCATTTAAAATAAAAAGAGTTGTGCATGAATATATTTACAGAGTTCATTTAATAGAATAAAAAGACATGAATGATTTTCCTTTTTACTTCCTTTCTCAATGAATTCCCACATACATCACAAATGACAAAATATATCCACCCTCACCTAAGACGTAATTAAAAATTAAATCATTTAAGCTATTTTAAAGTGGCAGCTTTAAGGAACGTCAATTATTTTGACATGATGCATGCCGTCTCCAGCTATACCTTTAATGTACGCCGTGTGCTGTTGTTTTTGAAGAGCGAATAAAAAAGAGAATTCAATTTAAGTGCACAATCCATCAAGTGAAATGTTGTTTGACAAGCAGCTGTGTATAAAACAATTACTATGAAGTAGCTATTTCTTGTGAAAGGGGAATGATAAATCCAGGCTGGTACCTTTCTCTACAGAACAATGTGAGCCTGTTGCATAGACAGGTTTTAGCTTGGAAAGGGCATGCTAGAATTCAGGTTTTGATGAAAGGTGTAGGGGGGAGGGGTTCTTAACTTGTCTTACTTCACACCCCACGCTCATTGCTGGCCTGATGTACATTAAGACAATAATCGGAATGTTATCCATTTTCATTTAGTTTATAGATTTCAAGGTTTATTCATAATGGAAATGCTATATTGGTTTATACATGAGCTGATGGGGGGATGTTAGGACAGCTATAGGGCTTCCATTTTATTATGTTGCAGTTTCTCCTGTGTAAGATAAACATAAGCCTATTTATGTTCTCTGTTTATCTAGAATAGTTCTTTGGGGGTTTATATTTTATATTTCCAAGGATCCACTCCCTTCAACTTCTTGTTAACTTAACATAGATTGTAGGGATTGAAATTCAGGGGTGAACCATTACATTACATTAATATCTACCTTATTTCCATACTCAATGTCCTAGAGTGTCCCAATTATTTTGTTGCTATCAGCAATAACTTAGAAAATATGAATAGTTGCCATCCAGTTTGCTCCACATCTGGCACAATAAATATGTAGATTTGGAGCAAACTGAATGCCCAACTATTCATATTTTCTATATAATAGAATGGGCAATGCGGTGGCTCAGTGGTTAGCACTAATGCCTTGCAGTGCAGGGTTCTGGGTTCAGTTGGACTCCATCTGCATGGAGTTTGTATGTTATCTCTGCACCTGTGTGGGTTTCCTCCGGGCACTCCGGTTTCCTTCCACAATCCAAAAACATATGTGTGTGACTGAAAAGGGAAACTAGATTGTAAGTTCCACAGGTCAGTGAATGATGAATCTCTGTAAAGCACTGCATAATATACAGTTGCGCTCTATAAAAATGAATAAATATAAATAATAGAGGGTGGGATGATCCGGCTGACAACACATTGTACCTGGACTGAAAATTTAGAATTATCAGCAAAAGCGACATAGTTAAGGGCAAAATACAAACATTTTATCCACTCATCAGTAAAAAGATGAAGATTAGGTCAACGACTGACATCTGCCATGTACAATCTACAGCTTTAGCCCAAGTCATAGCAATTCATACATATTCACATGTATTTAACACAATAAATCAGGTGGCCTAGTTCATACTGGATGGTGTGAAAATGGCCTTGAGTCAGTCCTAAAGTATGTAAGCAAGTGGACAGATGGACGGACAGACAGACAGATCATCTCATTTCATTTAGTTGATGATTTTTTTTTTTCTTTTGTGGAAGCTTATAAAAGTTACCGAACGAATTCAGCGATAATTTTATTTCTCTAGCCAATTAATTCAACAATAAAATCAAAATTCATGGTTTTGTGTTAAAACTATATATATGCCATAAATATGCATCTTATGCAGCCATTTAGCACATTTTTTTAATATTTTCTCATTATTATCTAAGGAAATTTAATGGTAGCATATCAAAGGCTTGCCGTCCTGTCTAGTCTTAGTTCACAACCAACTGAAGCCACATTGCTTTAATGTGTTATCAAGCAGGCCAGATGTCATTGTATGAGTCTACCAGGGGGAAAGCATTATCATTTTTAATATATGCAGCATCAGACTCAACTAAATCAGTTTTAAAGAGCAAAATGGTCAATCCATTATAATATATTGTGCAAATGTGGGCTTAGTAATAAAAAACTGAATGTATTGGAAACAAAACGGGATTATTTGAGAAAGGGAAGCTTTTGTGATGATACTGCCTTTTACAAGCAATAAACAAAAAACGATTGTCAACCTACATGAAACATGCTTATCAAAGGAGTATAAAACTTTGCTTCCATTACAGAGGTCGTTACTAAATAGATTTGCAATGTTTAGAAATGTATATGGGCGAAATTTATTGAACTCGGAAAGACCGCTCTGGGTATTTCCAAGTTTACCGGGAGAAATCGCGCATTGTTTTTTGCGAGATTTCTTTCGAGATTTAAGGATTGAGTTTTCGATCTCAATTTTTCCATATTTTCTATGGAAAGGTAGCCATGCTACTAATGTAAAGTATGGCTAAACTTTCCATAAAAAAAAAAATATTGTAAAAAAAATCGAGATAGAAAAACTCAATCTTGTGAAATTTCACAAGAACAATGCGAGATTTCTCCCAGTAAACACAGAAAGACCCAGAGCGGTCTTTCCAAGTTTAATAAATTTCGTATAGTCTGAGTCTGAAGTCAGGAAAGGGTTATCGAATTATGATGTTTGCTTGGTAACAATATTTCCACAGTAAAGTTGCAACTGAGACTATATTGCCATACTAAAGTTGTGACTGCGACAATATTCTCATAGTAAAGATGTGTGTGCATGAGATTTCGCTGAAGGAGAGAAGAACCACGTGTAATACAGGGTGTGAAAATACCATTTGAGTGGCAGGTCCTATCAAAAATGGTGGCTTCCAGATCTGGAAATCGGGACAACTTTACTGTAACACCTACTTTATAATCTAAATTTTTTTATTTATTTTTTTTGTGAATCTACTTTATTATTTAGCTAATCGATTGATTTACGTTTGTACTTTACTTATGATAAACTATTGCAAGCTGACAGGTGCACTTTAAATATCTGCTTCTGTGTCTACCTACATTATGATTAGTTGATAATAAATGTAAGGGGTAATTTTAGGTCATAGAAAACTCAGTGATTGCCAAAATTGTGCATCACCATTGCTGCCTTACATATCCAACACAAACAATATTGGACATTATACCCTTTATCTAAAGCACACTTTATCCGCCCAGGATTCAGTTCCGGTAGGCAAAGCAATTAGTGTGCCATATATGTTTATACTTCTTATATCTGACCTACACATAATCCTAGATTTACGTGTAGAAAAAAAAGTTCAAATGCATTTTTGTCAACCATGTATAGGTGACTATCATTTATTTTAGGTGACAGTGATTCATTCTGTAAACCCACTTTACCTGCTTTTTTATGTAAGCATCCATACTATCATTGCATATTGCAGTGACTCTTACAGATCTGCAGTAGACTTTGCTTAAAATTTAGAAACAAACATTTGATGCCTAGTCCAAATCCAATAAATCTCTAATTTTTTACATGTTTAAAAATTTTGTCTAAATTTCTGCTTCATATATTTATAGGTTTGACTTTTCTCCACTCCCTAAAATATAATAGTAGAAATCATGCTCAACAAATGACTGATAATACAGATGGGTTTTTAGTGGGCCTATTATCCAGAGAAATTAAGGGGGTTATTCACTAAAGTCCGAATTGTTGCATGTAGATATGAATTCGCCAGCTAAAGACAGTCGCAATAGACTGCTACTTTCGCAGTGGTGTCTTTATAATGAGAATATTGTCGCAGTTGAGTCTTTACTATGGAAAATTGTCGCAGACGCAACTTTTAAAAATTGTCACAGTCACGACTTTACAGTGGGAAAATTGTCACGGTCGCAGATTTGCTATGGGAATCCACTGTAAGATAATTCAACAGTCAAATTTGCACCTTAGTGAATAACCCCTAAGTGTTTTCCTTATGCATCTAATAGGGCAAAATTTAATAAAGTCAAAAATATTGCCATATTTGATATTGCGATATTGATTATCTTGATCTGATATTGCAATATCAAATAGTAATTTATACAAAGATAAAATTAGTTAACCACAATATTGAAAATTTGATCACAACTTTCCTATCTGCTTGTTTCTATCTAAAATCCATAATATCAATCATTTTGATGGGAAAATTAGTTATCGCAATATTGAAAATTGCAATTTTTCAATAATTTTCACATTTTTTCAATTGAATTTTTCGATCAAAAGGTCAAAAATGGCCTTTTCCACTTTAATAAATTTAGCACACATGTGTATCTGTTTAACTGTAGACATTTATTACCATTGAACTACTTTTTAAGGGATATCCTTTCTTTCTGATTATAACTTCTAAAGAAAGTTTCAGCTATGTTTAGCTATCTCAGAGTTGAAATGGAAACCCACAAAACATAAAATACTGTCTAGAAGGTTAGTCCCTCACCGTAAGTGACTTAAAAGTAATTAATTAAAAATAAAAACGAAGCAAAAATACCACAAAGAATACGTGGGGTCATTTCATATCTTTTATTGTTCTACCTCAACTGGACTTCTCTCACCCATTGATACCTGTCAATAGTAAAGTGACAAAATGAATCATTTGTGGCATAATAAGTTAAACCTGGTCTAATACCAGGAACATCAAAATGGAGATGGTTGTTTAAAGAAAGTTCATCTGAATGTATATAAAAAAATTGTTGGAAAATATACTTCCTTGCTTTTTTTGGTACAAATAAATCTGCTTATTCAGTAAATGATAAAATAAAGAAATAAAAATTATACAGTATATTGAATCAATAGAGTATTTTTAGATATTGTGGATAGGGTTGACCTAAGTATAAAGGTACCTTCACTTCTGTTGTTGGACTAAATTGCTTGCATGGACAAAATGCCTACTGAATGTTAAAGTGGATAGACTGCTGCTATTATGGAAGGAGATACATTTCTTGAAGGGCAGGTATCCTTCTCCATGTGGGCACAGAGTGGCAAAAAGAATCTAGCACTACCAAATGTGGCTGCAGAGTGACTGACAGTGTCGAGCCCATTTGGATCAATTCATTTTCAACTTTTTATTCACTACTCAAGTGTCAGACAATGTTATCTGAATTTCTATTAAAATGATCTTCAGTTATGGTTTTCTAACAAAAATTAAATTAAAAACACATTGTTTTTTTCTAACCAAATAATATTTCATGACATGAATTGGCGAGGAATAACTTTGCGGAAATGGTAACTTAGCATGAGGTAATAAAATAGTTTCTCCCTATAGAAAAGTTTCTTTTCCCTAAGAAACTGGAATCTGGGATTAAAATGAAAGTAAAACCATCAGTGCATAGGGCGCATTTTGTCCGGTCCAAAATATAAATAATTGCACTAATATATTATTGATTACAATTTTGAGGAAACCGTATTTCACTAACCAAAATTCGCAAATCCATAATCCAAAAAAAAAAAGAGCGAAAAAGTCATGAAAATATATTGGTATTTATAACTAGCATTCATTTTTTCCTGAAGGCTACATCAAAGAAAAAAATAAAGACAATGATAATGTTCCAGTCAAATTAACTGTCTGGTCACTGACATCATCTAGACAAATGTCTGTTGCTTATTAGATACCATACTACAATGGCTAGTTGTGAGATTGGATAACAGAAATATCTTTTGATAGGCCCTCTTTCAATCAAGGCTGATCAATGCAATCACACTTGTATTGTTAAGGTAATGAGTAAGAAACCGTTTTCTACAGCACAAATGACAATCACCTGTGCTCTGATTTAAAAAAAAAAAAGGCTACAATTCTACCTGCCTCTTTATTGAGGGGGAAAAAAACAACATTCCATTTATTTAATTGTCTCTTCTAAATATCATGCTTTTCACTAGAACACAGTGTTTCATTGTATTCAGTGGACTTCTTGATCCACAAGAAGTAACGCAAATGTCTTCTGGGGACCTCATTAAAAAAAAAACCTGCCTTTATTCAATTCAACGAAGAAGAAAAAATATTTGAATCTAAAATAAAAGCGCAAAAGAATACAGGCACTCTATGGTGCCATATCACTAAAATCAAACAGTGTGATAGTAAGACCCAATGTGCCTCATGAACATGTAAATATGGAGGTGTGAATAAACAAGAAAGATTGGAAAAAAAATCACCCAGACAAGGTGCATAAAAAACGTGATCTGCGTGATACGCAAAGTAATAAATAGCTGCTCACCAGATGTATGTATAAACAGGACCTTTAAACACAAATCTTTTCTCTGCTGTTAGCGTGGAAATTCAATATGCTGCCAAATGCTCCCACTTAAGATCTCATATAAACAAGTGGTGTGAAATAGCATAAAATGGCCACTCAAGGGCTGAAGGTAAAATTAGACATTCCAGGGTTTAGAATAGGAAATAGTCAGTCCACCCTCCTAACCGTTCCAACCGAAGTGCTGGGGACCTGTGCAGAGGAAGGCATAGGAATACTCCTGTTATTCAAGAGAAGCAACACATTTATATGAAGAACTGGACTTTTTAATTAGACATTTATATTCAGCGCTTGCACTGATTTTTCATTTTATTCAATTCAAGTCTATAGTATAGATTGTTGTATTGGGAGATGTGTGTATGTATAATTTTATTTATAAAGAACCACAAACATACGCTGTGTATTGCAGTTCAGTAATGAAAAGAAAATACACACATGGGAAAATTGCATTAAATAATACAGTATAAAATCACAAGGATACATCACTTTAGGGGTAATTCATAAAGCAGCGAAGTGAGCTACGTTGTGTTTGGCTCACTTCGCTAATAGTAGTATGCGCATGCTGACGTCCTGTACACGGACATCACCATGCGCATTAAAGGGATTCCCGTCTCAGCGAGGCAACTCTTTTGTTCTCACCGAGACGGGAATCCCTTTAATGCGCATGCTGAGATCCGCGTACAGGACATCAGCATGCGCATACTACTATTAGCAAAGTGAGCCGAACACATCGTAGCTCACTTCGCTGCTTTATGAATTACCCCCTATGTGCTATGTTCTGGTTGACACAGGTTATTCACTAAGGTGCGACTTCGACTGTCGAATTCTCAGACAGTGGATTCCCATAGCAAATCCGCGACAATTTCCCCATTGTAAAGTCGCAACAATTTTTTAGTGTTAAGATTGCAACAATTTTCCCATAATAAAGTTGAGACTGCGACAATATTCTCATTATAGAGACGCGACTGCGACAGTACCAGCCTATTGTGACTGTCTTTATCTGGCGAATTCGCACCTATACGCAGCAATTTGGACTTTAGTGAATAACTCTCAAGAGGTTGGAGGTCCCTGCCCCATAGAGCTTACAATCTTCAGTCTTGAAATTGTTATATTGAATTTCCAATATTGAAAATATGATTGCAATTT